>VZTT01055164.1:48351-71382 GCA_013400855.1 Buphagus erythrorhynchus | reverse complement strand
TGTGCCGAGGGCTGCAGGAGCCCTCGTTCAGGGCTGTCACCTCCCGGGACCCGAGGGCTGCAGGAGCCCTTGTTCAGAGCTGTCACCTCCCGGGACCCGAGTGTCCCCTCGGCTGTGCGCCGGCAGGCTCGGGACTCTGCGATATTCCTGTTCATGGAACATTGCTGTTAATGTTAATGTTATATTGCTGATACCCCTGTTAATGCAATAGTACTGATATTGCTGGTAGTGGCACTGAGGGGAGGGGACACTGCCCTGGGACTGCTGCCAGCGCCAAATCCCGGGTTTGTGGCAGCGCTGGGACAGCCGGCTCCGAGGATGAGGGACACGGGGCAGGGAGGGGACACGGGGACAGTGTGGGGACAACCTCCGGGAGCTCCTCGCAGCCAGGGACACGAGGACTTGGCTTTTCTTTCCAAACCTTTGCTTTCTGAGCTGTCCCTGCAACTGGCTAATTTTTCATTCAGAAGAACAAAACTTAACATATTAAAAGGACAGGGAAAAAAAAATAAAACAAGCCCCAACCTTTTAATATAGCAAATTATCCCCCATACAAACTCAATATTCGGTCTCACTTCAGTGATTTTTTCTGCACTTCTAGAGATGTCTGGGTTTTCTTCCCTGTTTGTGGGCTGTGCTAGAGCTAGAGCTGGGTGATGCTTTGCAGCTCCCTGTTGTTATTCACCAGAAATGCAAGTTCTAAAATCCTTTACTAAATTCAGAGTTTCTGAGGAATAAGTGAATCTATTTTTTAAAAAATCTATTTTTTAAAAAATCTATTTTTTAAAAAATCTATTTTTTAAAAAATCTATTTTTTAAAAAATCTATTTTTTAAAAAATCTATTTTTTAAAAAAGGCAAACACAAAAACAACTATTGCGGTATTTAGATAAAGTTTACATTTCTTATTTCAAATGAATTTTTTATTTAGAAATCCAAAATGTTACTTTAGATAATTCTATAGACTGGGAAAACTAACAAAATTTAATCAAGATTTCATTTTGGGTCAACCAGAAGGACTTATTTAAGTCAGGAAAAAAAAATGTAAAAGTCCTCTAGAAATACAAATTAATTTCTAAGAGCTGAAAAAAAAAANTATAAGAGACATGAAAAAAAAAAAAAAATAAAAATGACAAAAAAAAAAAAAAAAAAAAAAAAAAAAAAAAAAAAAAAAAGAGGTGAAAAATCCATTCTTAAACTTTTGTTCTCGACATCGATCTCTAGAGTTAGTGAGAAGATAGATCTTTGTCCAGTTTCTGTTCAAATAATTGAGACATCTTTTTTGTGTATTACATTATTACATTTCCTGGTAATATGATAGCTCCACTTTTACATAATGCTATTTCAGGATTTATAAGACTGAAGGTAGTTAATTCTAATATAATTATATGTTGCCAAGTGCAGATCATGAGCAATAGCGCAGACTAAAAAGGAGAGTTCTTCAAAAAGCAAGGATAGAAGGAGTACACAAAGTACATTTTTTTTTAAGTGCTTTCATTAATAAATTTCACTGGAATAGAAATTCAGACAGGAACTGCAGGATAAGCTCTGTCTTGGCAGGAGTGGGCACTGCCTGCAGCCAGGCTCCACTGCCAGGCACCACCTGAGCAGGCAGGGAGATCTGGGGAGATCTCTGCTGCAGCAGCAGGAACACGAGCTGCTGCCTGCTACAAATTTCAAGCAAATAAATCGTGTGCATGGATAAATCATAGCAGCACCAGCATCATGTAGAGCCCTCAGCTCTGCCCACAGCCTTGCTGAGATCTGTGCAGTCACTGAGCTGGTCATTACCCAATAACAACTCTGCCTCTCTTCACATAATGCCTGTTTTTTGCATGAATTGCTAAGTTCACAAAAGCCTCAAAACTATCTGCAGTGATCAAGTCCTGATTATAGTCTGCAGATGAATTGAGAGGTCCTGTTCCATAACCTCTGTGTGACTTTGAAATGTGCATTCCACTTCAGGCGGAGTCTAACACAATCTGTTTCCACTGAAGGCGAGCAACACTGGAAATATGATTACAATAATTGTATTATGAACATGGCATTGTCCTGATCAAGTGAAGGCTCCAAAATGTAACTGATAAAACTGTAACTTTGACCTTCAGCTCAAAAACTCAATCCAGTTCAAATATCCCTGTGTATTAGGCTCGTTAGCACAAAGGCAGCCCAGCAGTTCAATCCCTGCTCCCAGGAGCCACTTCACAGACAATATTCGGGTAAACAAGAGCTTGTGGGAGGGGAGAAACAGGATCCATCTTCTGATGTTGGTTTAGAGCGTAAAAGACTAAATCTTGTGCTGTAACAGTTCCATCAATTCCCCAGAGCTGGAGCAACAGAGAATTCTATTTGAAATTCCTGTGTAAACACGCTGGGGCAAATTCATGGTTGATGTAAGTTGTTGTAACTTCCTTGGCTGCATTGGTATCACTGAAACCAATGAATTTGGGGCTGTTTGCATCATATGAGGATTCATCCCCTTCATAAATATTGATGCAAAAAATGAGAAAATTATAGTAATTTAAAAATATTTTAATGTGGTGTTCCAAATCATGCAGAACATAGTAGACCCCTTCTGCTTTGTTTTCTTATCCCCTGGCTTCATTCAGGTCCTAGTTTGAACTTCTCAGCTAAATATGGAAAGAAATGTGTAAATTGTACCAGTCCTACCATTAGTTTCAGTTTGCAGAAGTGCCATTGATGCAGACTCCTGCATTTATTTGGGTTGGAAAGTGTCTATTTAAATTGTGAGATCAATCGTCAAATTAGATGTGTGACTGCACACATCGTTCCAGTGTTTATTTTCTTTTCTGGCACACTTGTGGCTCTTTGGGTTTGAAGAATGTAACTCAATTGGAATGAGCCTCAGTGATAAAATGGTCATCACATAAGATGTCTTTGTGTTGTTTTGAAATGTACTATTACAAGGCATTTTAATAAACTTTGTTTTTATTTTCCTTGATTAATAACACATTTGCTTGTGAATTTTCTGGGATGTTTGATTCATGGTCTTTCCTTTCTTTTCCTTAGAACTCCTTGGTGGCAGCAGCCTCCAGGAGGCCTTGTGGGACTATCCCATGGCGATCTGACCTGGTCCTGCCTTTGTCCAAGTAATTTTAGTCGCACTAACATTTTTGACCCCTGGTGTCATTGATAAGCTCCAGAGCACCGAGTGCTGGGTCAAAAAAGTTTCGAAAGATCTGCAGAAAACTGAATGCTTAAAGCCATGTGATTGATATTTATTTGTTTTAATGATGAATGTAGAAAATAATACTCTGTCACTTTCTCTTCTCTGCCCATTCACACTGACAGAGAAGCTGGTTTATTGATAGTAGATACATTACATGTATGAAAAACTGCCAGCTTTTAATGTAAGGGAGAATATTCTGTTTTCATTTTCTCTGCTCAATAGCTGATATGATTTTTACCTGTTCCTCAGCTGTGTGGTTTAGAAGGAAAGACACATTGTGCAAGGCATTAAACAATAGCCGTGGATCACTTCTGCTAATATGGTTTCACTATAGGATACTGTCATCTTATTCTGATTGGCATTTGCCTCTCAGAGAATTGTTTGGCTAATGCACTGCTTAATACTTTCATTTTCTCTTTTTTTTTTTTTTTTTTTTTTTTTTTTAAACTGTTGGCAATGGGTTGGCANTTTTTTTTTTTTTTTTTTTGAAACTGGCTTTTATCTTTAAGCTGTTTTTATAAAGCAGAAAACTGTGTCCCTTTGAACTCATCCTCTGATGTCATAAGAGCTGGGAGCTGACATGAATTACGCTGTGAAAATACTGACATTTAGAGCTAGGTACCAGCATGTGCTAAAACCCAGTAACACATGATGTGCTACAGAATATTTTTTTACCATAGTGTTATTAGTGGCAGGCTCTTTGGTCTGAACGCCTTTGATAAGTGAAATTAGCACGCTGTTTTTCCAGCCTAAGTATGGTAAATTCTTTCCCCTTTTGGGGTCAAAATATATAAATATTAAAGAAAACTCCGAACGTCGCTATTTGCAAGGTTACAATGTTTGTTATTAGAACTGCGAATATGTTCAGTCTTTTAGAGAAGACAGTGTGAGGGACCCCTGAAAGGACAGGAAACATCTATATTTGCTGGCAGCGTGCCTGTATTAAACATATTGCTCCCAGTGCCATCCTGATGGCACGGTGGGGAGAGCCAGCCCAGCTATGCAGAATGAAAACACGGCAGCATATCGATATTTCATAACACAGCACACGCCAGGGGAAGGGAGTCAGATGAGGCTCTTTGCAGCAAGCCAGTTCTGTGGACAGCTAAAAAAACCCAGGATGTTCACTGGAATGAGGTCCCTAATCTCAATCCCCTCCCAGGAGGAGCAGCCCAACGCAGGAAGCACTTTGCACAGGGCTTCCTCTGGGTGCCCCAGAGATGTCCCACAGGGAAGCCTGGTTTTAATGCTGCATTCCTCAGCACAAATAAAGCACAGCTTCACAGCCTTTTTTGTGCAAGGCTCTAAAGATTCTTATGGAACCCTCCAGCACAGGTACAATGAGGCAATAGGGAAAAGTACTGTCTCCCTTACACTTTTTTTTTTTTTTTGATACAACAGGGTTATGCCTTACATGAAGACAAAGTGGATTTTGGATCTTAAGTAATGTCAGAAAATTATACAGTGCTGTGCATCTTCTAAAGAAGGCTGAAGTTAGTACTATTTATTTCCACCTTTATTCATCCTCTAACTCTGCCCTGTATAAACAGTTTTGATTCCATCAGACAATTTTCCTGATTGTGTTAACAGATATTACTCTTCCCATGAGCATATAGAAAGCTTGGAGATGCTTTTAATCTCCTCGTCTGTCTTACCCAAAAAAAGAGATCCAACCAATCAAAAAGCCCCCAGCCTTTTATTTTTTTTGAACCTAGTCCATAGCTCCTGGAACTAACTAAAACAAGAGAAGAAGAAATCCAATGCATTTGTAAATAATCCCAATTAAGAATAGCAGCTTTGGCTGGGCTGGTAAGGAAGGGTTTGGTGTGACTGCAGCCACTCAGTCCCTGCAGGGCAGAGAGAGGGAGGAGAGCCAGGCTCCCAGGGGAGAATCCTGCTGCTCCCATCACGTAGGATTGGATAACTGCAGGATAACAGCTTCAGCTGCCTTGGGAGTGCCAAGGGCACTGCAGCCCCTCCAGGGCACAGGGATGGATTCCAGCCCTGTTAGCTCGGGGATAACGGGGCAGCCTTGCTGACCCCTAATTCGGGCTTACCCAGAAACAGAGGCCAGACTAAGCTAAAAAGATGGAAGTGGATTTATTTAATGAAGGGCTGCCAGGTACATTAAGGGCTGACAAAGCCTCCCCAAGGGGCTACACCCAAGGTGGACAATGGTCACGAGTTTTTCAGACAGATGTAAGTTTGGTCCATTTACATATCAGGGGTTAATTCTCCAATTATAGCTTCAGGTAATGAAGTCATTTACCCGCAGTTTGCTTCCCCCCAATTCACTTTTGCTTATACTTTTGGGGCCTGAGGCTGTAGGGTGTCCTTGGGTTCAAGGCCCACAGGAATTGTTTTGTCTGACCGAAATGTGAGGACAGTAACTAACACTTTATATGGAGTTTAGAGCTATGCACCAATGCAGTACAGGATTTGAAAAATATAAAAGCTAGGATCTTACAGCATCATCATGGTGGTGTGCTCATCTGCCACGGTGGTGCCAGCCCCTGAGCAGCACTGAGGGGCTGTGGGGAATGCAGATGTGGCAAGGACAGGGCAGGGGCAGCAGCTGGAGGCAGTGGGGCTGAGCCACAGCCAGCGCCAGGCTGTGCCTCTGCTGTGGGGACACCACGGGTGAGCTGCACACCCTCTGCACCCCACGGGGGCTTTGGGAAAGTGGTGCCTCGAAACTGAGCAAATACACAGCTAAGATGTGGTACAAGTTGTGTATTGGTGTGTGTGTGTGTTGTAGAAATTATCATTTCAATAGTAATTGTGCAGCTATAATCAGTCACCTTTACCAACTGCTTCCAGCCACAAGGAGCTTCCTCTGATAAAGATTTCTGCTGTTTGGAGGCAGGCCTGGATTTATGACCTCAAGATAAAGTGATTACATTGGAAAGAAACCCTTGCTACTGAAGGAGCCCTCAGAAGGAGAATTGGTGCAGAATTCTGCTCTGGTTTCTTGCCCTGTGTTGCTGCTTTACCCTTCCAGAGTGGCCCTGTCCCTTGAGCTGCACCCAGAGGGAGGACACGAGGGTGTAGGGTTTGCTCACAAGGGTGCCCCCACCTCCATCCTCAACATCCTTCCCACACCACCTCATCAGAGTCTTGGCCCCTCTTTTCTCCCCCAGCAGGTGAACTCAGGCCACTTGAAAGAAAATGCTGATAAACTTTTGTTCAGGTCAAAAATGGTGTTCTGTTAAACATACTTTATTTTCTTCAGAGTCATTAACTTTTGCCTTGATTTTTGGAATTTTCCTTTTGCCAAGATAGTGTGAAAGATACAAGAAATTTTCATCTTTTTTACTCCCAAAAGAGGGAGAAAAAAAAAGGGGAATAAAACACCCTAGGAAATTACCAAATCCAGACAGATGTATTTCAGCTTGGAAAAATGAAAGGCGATTTGTGATTTAGGTTTTTCAAGAAATTGACTGTTTGGAGAGAGGATAGTTGCTTGGTTAGGAAAAAAAAAAAAAAGAAGGATGGCAATTATTAGGAGAGAAGAAACAGTGAGAGAATAAAGCAGGAAAAGGGACTTTGGAAGAGTATGAGAGACATGGCAAGGGTGGGATAGAGGCAATCTGGGACACCCCAGGGTTGTTTATGTGGCTCATGAGTGGAGTTCTGTCATCTTCTACTGCCCCAAGTTCCCTAACAAAGTGGTCCCAGTGGGAAGGATAAAAAATAATTTTCATCCTCTCCAAACCACTCACAAAATTTTGAACAAGAATGATGCAAAAAGAAGAGTGAATAAAAGGGTGGAAGTCAGCAGAACTTGCAAAGGGGCCGAGCACAGGTGGAACAGCAAGCCTGAATATACAGGTGATACAAGACTAGTCAGGAGAAACTCATGAGAAAGATGTCAAAGTTAGGAAAATGAGAAGGCTATTAAGAGCTTTGAAAGTTAGAATTTCAAGGAAAGTGGAGCTGTTTTGCAGGAGAAGCCTGTGTGTCTGCTACCCTTTGTTTTTTGCTACTTTTCTGCAGAGAATTAGGAAAAAGCATGGAACTTTGTACAGGAGCTGAATTTGTGTTCAAGTGGACTTTGGGGAGCTTATAACATAATGAGAAGGATTCTTGGACAGCCCTTCCAAAAACCTAAAACTGTGACTGGCAGCAGGGCTGCCACAGGTTCTGTGGTGTTGGCTTGGGGGTCTCCTGAGCCTTCCCAGCTCCTGTTCTGCCCAGATCAAACCTTCACTCCTGACTGCTCAGGCACTGCCAGAACAGCCAGAGGATTCCTGTGAAACCATCCCCCCGTGTTTCAGCACTGCCACGCACCCAGAGGTGCACTCTGGCTCAGCAGAGACCTTTCACAGGGACACAGGCTGAGAGGTGCAGCCTCCAGGGAGGCACGGGCAGAAGGATGCTCTCTGCACCTGCCCTCTCCTGCAGTGGGTGGGTGAGTTACAGGAACACATCCCTTGTGTGTGGGGACACATCTGAGGCATCTGTGGGGAAGGAAAACCAGTCAAGAGCGTTGTTCTGAATGTTCTGGATCCCAGCAGGGAGCAGTAGCTGCAGCCTTGGCTCACCAAGTGGCGCCTCGGGGGACTGGAAGCTTTTTCTTTGCAGTTTGAAAATCTGTCTTGTGTAAAATTGTTTAATACCCACGATTCAATTGATTTTAAAGTGGATAATCATCACTGAGCTTTAAATACACAGAGCTTGTTGTTGGAGCTACAGCTTTTCTTTGTTAGTACTAACATTAAATATTTATTCTGGATAAGGATAATCTAGTAATATGGGGAAACACCTGTGATTGAACTGCTGTGATAAGGATCTCTACTATACACTTCTCCTGCCAATATTTTCACAAACCTCACTATATTCAGGGGTAAATAAATTTAATTCATTTTCCACTCCTGTTGTCTCACAAATTTGAATGTATTTGATGCATGAATCTTTGCAATAGGTTGTAAAGCCCAGCTGAAAACCTGTGCTAATTTGTTTAAGGAGTTCTGTTTGACAGAAGCCCCTTTTTTCCCCCCAGCACTAATTGGGTGATGATGATTGGGTCGTTTGGGGAAACATCAGAGGAGGAGAAGGCAGCTGGAGACAGTGTGTGAGGAAACCCAAAACCATGCATAGATTTAAGATTTTATGAAGCTGCAGCAATACTCTGTCTCACTTCAATGGAACTGTATTACCCACAGGCAGTTCCTCCCTGTTTGCTCAGACAGCCCCTTATGTGTGGCTTTCTAAAACCTGTAAGAGGGTAAATTTTTCACTTGAACAGTGCACAATGAAGTGATTTGTTTCTCCCTCTGACAATAACATAGTCAAGAAAAACTGATAATGAATACCTCTGTGATATACATGTGAATGTCAGATATATCTTCATTTAGTGTTTTATATTATATTTTTCAAAAGGAAATATCTGATCATTTTGGCTTTTAAATGTCTTAATTTATGTCTATGCATAAATTTAATCACTCCAAATAGTATTTTTCTCCAATATTACTTAACTTTTTTAAAAATACACACTTCAGAAGAAAACAGTTTCATGGAATTGATATTTATTAAAACAAAACAAAAACTAAAAATCCAGCTTTTCACAGCAGATGTCATACATCCTTGTAAGTACCTAATTGGGCTCTTGCATGCATGACAATCCTGCACTTGAGAAGATTATTCTAAGCTGTGATTTTTGTAAATAATTTAATATTAGTTACAGCTAAGACCTGTGTAAACCCAGACCTTGTAAAGCCAACAGAAAATTTCTAATTGCTTTTGAAGATGAGGTATCTCTTTCTTAGCAGAAAGAGAAACTTCTCATTTAAAAAGCAAGAGGGAGCACACAACCCCACTGCACAGAGATCTGTGTGCACAGCACAGCTCCAACCCCACTGCACAGAGATCTGTGTGCACAGCACAGCCCCAACCCCACTGCACAGAGATCTGTGTGCACAGCACAGCCCCAACCCCACTGCACAGAGATCTGTGTGCCTGACACAGCCCCAACCCCAATGCACAGAGATCTGTGTGCCTGACACAGCTCCAACCCCACTGCACAGAGATCTGTGTGCACAGCACAGCCCCAACCCCACTGCACAGAGATCTGTGTGCACAGCACAGCTCCAACCCCACTGCACAGAGATCTGTGTGCACAGCACAGCCCCAACCCCACTGCACAGAGATCTGTGTGCCTGACACAGCCCCAACCCCACTGCACAGAGATCTGTGTGCCTGACACAGCTCCAACCCCACTGCACAGAGATCTGTGTGCCTGACACAGCTCCAACCCCACTGCACAGAGATCTGTGTGCACAGCACAGCTCCAAACTCTCCTTGCAGAGAGCAGACAGAGCTCAGGGTGCTCTGAGGTTTTGGGGTTACAGAGGATGTCCAGCCCTTTCCCCCCTTGTTCTGTTCTCTGCTGCTCTGTGAGTGTCACACAAACAGGAATGTTTGCTTGCTTCCACTCACACATTTTAACACCCACTGAACACAGCTTTGTAATGAATCCCTGGTTTGAGTAGGAGTACAGCTGTCAGCAAAGAAATTCAGTGCTTCTTTTTTCCATATTCCTCATCATAGGTTTTATACATAGCACTTAAAGGCAGCAAATACTCTTTTTGTTATAACATAAGCAACAAATAACATTTCCATAGTAATTTGTGTTGCATTTTAAAGAGCTTTTTGAGCTCTTTAAAATGGGTTAAATTGATTTGAGATAAAAGAAATGTTATATTACACACACAGAAACTCTTTTAACCCACAGAAACTCTTGTTTTCCTTTTGTCTGTCCTAATACTGCTTTAAAGGCTCCAGTGAAATCTTTCTATAGACTACTGAATACCCAGGAAATGTGGCACACCTTTTCTTCTGGCTTCTAGTTCTGCTTACGTTTTTTTAAAAAAAGCTTATCCAGTTGGAAAACACAGCCAGTTAAAGGTGCATTTCTGTGTGTCAAATTCCTCCTTCATGTCCTAAACTGTGTAGTAACTACAACTCTTCTAACTTAGGTGCAGGCTCTGGGACAAACCTTTCCTAGTGTCAATATTTTCTCCAGGGCTGGGGTGTCCCTGTTCTCAAACGAGGAATAGGCAGAGGAAACCTAATATTGTAGATGAAATCTAATAATAGCATGCAGATTCTTCTTTTTCAACTCCCTTAATTGTGCTGTAAATGGCAGCAGGGTATCACTAATGGGCTGGCTGCCTTTTTCTGTGCCTGTTCCCAGAGAATGTAAATCTGGATTATGTACACTTTTAACCATCAAAAAAGTAATGAAGTTAAAACAATGAAGTTAGAAACTCACAGAAAAATTGTGCATCTTTTTGAGGAGGTTTCTTTTCCAGTGTGAGCAGGGGGCTAAATCCTATTTTTGATCAGGTTATGGCCAGGTGTGCCAGAGGAAGGATGTCCCACAGCACTCAGGCCAGCAGTGGCAGTGAATGAAGGGCACTCTATCTTCACTCTGTAGGGGGAAAGTGGGAAATGAGCTTGGTTAGGGAGCAACCCCTACACTGTTGCTTTCTCTAGGTGGTTTTCTCTAAACATGGGTAACAGCTCCATGGAAAGGAATATAAAGATCAAATCACATCTTGAGGCTGCTCCTGTTAGGGTGAGGCACTACAAACCACCTAACCTTGAAGCCAGCTGACAGGTAGTGGACCTTAATCAACACGAATCATTTCTTTTTAAGCAACTGAGAGAAGAAGCCACAAGAGATGTCTTTTTCTAGAAAATAAAAATTTCAACCAGAACAAAACTAGCCAATAACAGTGAATTTAGTACACTTCAGTAACTGCTGAAGGATCCATACCAAAGAAGTTGTTTTCCTGTAAAACTGGTTGCAGACAACCAGGAGGAAATGTGATGGCCCCTGTGCAGAGAGCGCCAGGGCTGAGCTGCCCTGCTCCCCTTGCCTCTGCATGAGCTGCCTGGGCAGGGCTCACCTTACTTTATCCTCATTATTTTTATCTTTTATTATTGTATTATTACTTTTTTCTTTGGGTGACACCATTCAGTTTCACTTAAACCACTGAAAAGCCTGAAATACCTGTGAACTGTTTCAGGTGTTAAACTGGGGGCCAAATACCTGCAGAGAACACTCTGATGTCAGAAGTTTATTGCTGCTGTACTGACATTTGCTTCAAAAAGCAGCACATTCTCAAAGATTGCTCATAGAACCCTTATGAAATAATCCTGGAACATTTGCTGAGATTAAACATTTTTTTTGTTTACTTTAAAAATGACAAATTTACTTATCCAAACTCTTTTTTTCTGTGTTGCCGTAGCACCCATGCACATAGGAAGGCTTAAAGAAACCTCAACAAATTAAGTGGACGTGTGAATTTAAAAACAAATTACTTTAGCAGGACTAAAATCCTGTGTAGAAATTCCTTTCAGAATTTGAGTGCTCTTAACAGCTTTTAACTTAGTTAACCCAAAAGCTCTTAGTTGTGAAAAAGTTGGGGGCTGAGGCCAATTAATTAATCCACTTAAAACATTAATTCAATATAATTTCCTGAGTGTATGTCTGTAGGCAGCTCTGAGGAATATATGCTGCAGAAATGGAAACCAGTGAAGATACTACTCTCCTCCCAAGGACTTTGTTTCCTATCTAGGTCTGGTAACCATCTAAAGTTTTTGCAGTGACTGTGTTGTTGGACACCTGGGCTTGTTACCAACTTCTTGCATAGTCTCAGTATCCTCTTCATCAAATTTTCCTTAAGCATTTCCCTAAGAAAATGAAAGTTCCTTAGAGATGTTGTTCATGTCAGCCTCCCCAACTACTTCAGAGCCTTTTTTTAATCTAAAGCAGTGGAAGTTAGAGGAATACTGAGAGCTTTGTAGTAAACCTTCAAGGGAAAATTCTGTTGGCAGAATGGAAGGCATTAGATGCTGGCCCAGTATAATCTTTGCTGACCTTACTAACACATAGAATATATCCTAGCAGGGTTTGGGATTGTAAAGGCTGCAAACTGTGCATTGTGGTGCAGCAGCCTTGTGTGCATGGCTCCTTTTCCAGTGACCGCTTACAGCCTTTGAAATTCTAATTTATCCTTTTCCAGTATAGAATGTAATAGCATCACTGTTTAAAAAAAAAAAAAAAAAAGTCCTCTTGAATTGATACCAAGTATTTAATGGCAAAATCACAATTCCACTTAGCCATTTGGCAGTGGAGAGGCCCTACTGTGTTCTTTCTTTGAAGTCTGAAAAAAATCTGGCCTAGGTTTGTTATTTGGGGAAAAGAGATTTGCCTTGTGTAACAATTACTCTCCTAATGCCATGAGACACTCAGGGTGCATTGTGTTTTCCTGACATAAACATTTAGCTCATCTTTTGTTTTTTTACCCATGGCTACTCATATGAGCCCTGGATAATTTGGAAAGAAAAGTGCCTTCTAAGAAGGGATTGTCTTCTCATTAGCCCTGCTGATTTTCCAAAAGATTTTGCTTCGTGTAATGCATTATAATTATATGACAGGAGAACAGTGCATAGCATTTCCCATAGGTTTCCTATCTGAGATAAGAAAGATAAACATTCTGCTTTACTTCTCCAAGAACACAAAGCCCAGAGCAGTTTCCTGCATGGCATTGGATGTGAGCTATTGGATGTGAGCTGGTGGAGGTGANGAGCTGGTGGATGTGAGCTGGGGATGTGAGCTGGTGGATGTGAGCTGGGGATGTGAGCTGGTGGATGTGAGCTGGGGATGTGAGCTGGTGGATGTGAGCTGGGGATGTGAGCTGGTGGATGTGAGCTGGGGATGTGAGCTGGTGGATGTGAGCTGGGGATGTGAGCTGGTGGATGTGAGCTGGGGATGTGAGCTGGTGGATGTGAGCTGGGGATGTGAGCTGGTGGATGTGAGCTGGTGGATGTGAGCTGCTGGATGTGGATGTGAGCTGGGGGATGTGAGCTGTTGGATATGAGCTGCTGGATGTGAGCTGCTGGATGTGATCTGGGGAATGTGAGCTGCTGGATGTGAGCTGCTGCTGGAGCTGGGCTCTTCATGGCCACACAATGCTCCGTGTCCTGCAGGGAAGCTGCCTGTACAAAGTGAGGAAGCCCTGGGTGAGGGGTGTGTGCTGGGTTTCCTGACAATGTCCTTATGGCCCAGGGGTCCCTCCACACCCCTGCAGCTCTCTCTGCGGGCCAGGGGATGTGCTGTTTGTTTTTCCAGGGCACTCTCCATTCTGGGGCAAACAAGGGAGGCCTTTAATTGGATCTCACTTTTGTTCCTGGATGGCTGCAACTCCTCCTCCTCGGGAGGACCGAGGTCTGCTTTAGGGTATGCATGGCTTGACTCTCAGTGATCTACCTTTGGTTCAGTCCTGGCACCCCGGCCAGGGAAATATTATGCTTAGGGATGGCTGTCCTAAAGCAGGGAGAGAATCTCTGGTTATAGGAGCAGAAAGCAGCAGAGATGTTTCCAGTTTGTTCCACTCTCTGCTGCCCTTCCACGGGCTGAATTGTGCAAAAGGGGAAAGAACACCCAGGCATCACCTTCCCAGACCAGCTGGGGAGCTCGTGCTGTGGTTCCCAGGAACTGGGTGGGTGGGAGATTTAAGAGCTTTAGGAGGGTTCAACAGACCAGGGTGGAAAATCGCAGTAATGCTGCCGGTGTCAGTGGTTAATGAGATGTGTCAAGCACGGAGGGGTCACCTCCTCCACGGCTCCAGAGCTCTGCAGTTCCCTGCATCTTTGCTTTCCCGTTTCACTTTCTCGTTTGTAACTTTTCTTTTTATTCTCAGACCAAGTTTTGTAACGCACTGACATCTGCTGTGTGTTTGACTTAGCCACTAAGGAGCTGAAATAGGCCTTGCAGCCCGGGCAGAGCAGAGCTTGAGAAATCAAATTTGAGAGAAAGGGGAAGGAGGGTGGGACAACCAGTGGCTTATTATGGATTTGAGGAGGTAAGAGGGAACAAGCCTCTCTGCCCTTAAGAATCTTCTATTGTAATTACTTTATGGAGGAAGTGCACAAAGTGAGCTGATTTCAGTCATACAAACAGCAGTTCTATTGATGGACTATAGTTATCACCATTTAGAAAAAAACTACATTAGCTCAATTTTTCCTTTCTTTTCTGTCTAATCAGGGTTGTGGAGATGTGGTGGCCATCATGTGGCAGGTATATGATCCTGATAAATGGCTTTTGTGCCAGTTTTCAGGCACACTGAGGTGGAGAGGAAGCAGTGTAGCTGAATATCACCACTACCTGCACCATGAGGACCCGGCCATTTACACTTACAAATTCTGTAAGGCAGGAGCAGCCTCCATCCCTCCAGCAAATAATTGTAGGTACCACAGCAGGAGCTGCTGCACAACAGCATCACTTCTAAAACACTAAACCAACCTCTGAAAAAACTCTCTCAGTTCAATAGCAGCAAAACTTGCTGCTGACTGAAAGCTTCCCTGACACATTTTCAGTGGAGGTTGGTTTCTGGCAGGGATGGGAAGCAGCAGAGTGCTCCCTGGCAGTGTGGGACAACCAAACCTCCTCTGCCCCCCTCAAACCCAGCTCCAGCCCCAGCTCCTGCCCCAGGTACATTTCAGCTGGACATTTCAGAGACTCAGTGCAGTACTAACCAGAAATCTTTTATCAAAACCATTTTAAACAAGAAACTGACCTGTGCCCAAAGGAATAGTTAGGCAGTTTTGATTTTTGCCAAAAACTGGCAGTATTTCTAATGAAAAACTGAAGCCAAACTGAGATTTTTTGATACATTATTCAGCAGAAAATAATTGTTTATAAAACCACACTTCTTTTTTCTTAAAAAAAATTCTTTGCTGGTTTCAGAAAAATCTAAGAGTCTCTCTGAAAACAGGGGAGCCTACTCACAAATGGCTTTTCAAAATAAATATTTACACCAGCTTCATGAATCAATGAGTTATGGGGTTATCCCCCACAGTAGTCCCTCCATATAGGTATTTTTAAGGAAATAAGTCTCTGAGGCAGGCAAGACTCTATGCATAGACGCTTGAGCAAGAAAGGAGAGATGGTGGTTTTTTTTCCCATTTTCTATCCCGAAAGTGGCTGTAAAATTTTGGTTTGTAAATGTATGTTTTACTAGAAAAACTAGGCTTCAAATAGGTCATAAACTGTAGTTTCTCCTTTTCCTCATTCCCAGCAAATGTGCAAAATAGCTGCAAGGCCATGACAGTGCTGGATTAACACCTCACCAACAGCAAGAACCGAAACAGAAAAGTACCTTTTCGTTATGAGGAGTTTTAAACTGTAGGGGAAATCCTGCTCCCCTCCAGATCAAGAGGGAAATTCCTTTTCAGCTACAAGAGAACCAAAATATAGCTCTGCATTATTCTGAAAGCCTGTTTACAAGCCCTAGCATTTCTATCCCTTTGCAGTCATCCCACAATCAGGAAAAGGGGTTCAGCTCTTTACAGCCTTATATTGGGGTTCCAGGTCAGTGCAGGGCCTGCTCTGGGGTGCTGCTCAGGAACATTTCTTCAGGGCTTGTAGCATTAAATCATTGCTGCCTCCCTCTTTCTTTTTAGGGTTTGTTGTTTTGGTTTGGTTTTTGTCTCCCCTGAATATCTGTGCTGAAGTGTCCTTCATTCATTGTTTTTAATGTTTCTGATTGTCAAGCCCCATCATAATTTCAAAGTGAGGTGTCTGACATCAGCAGTCACAGTCAGGATTTAAAGCATGAGTTCCCAGATACGTTTAAAGATCCAGTGTATTACCTAATTCATGAGAAACCACACATACAAAAATGTGACATGAAATGACTGATGGAGGATCCAATAGCAAGTAAAGCTTTGTTTTATGCCTTTTAGCAATGATGCTGTTTGTGAAACACTTGAATTGCCCAAAAGGTGGGTGACAAGCTGCTTAAACACTCTAATACTCCAGTCATAGCATCAACTCTAAGAAGAGTTGTAACTGGTGATTAATCAGCCTATGAGGTGAGGCTGAGCCCACCTCTCCTCACTGCAGTGTAAGCCATGCCTTTGCCCCTTGGCACACACTGCACATCCCCAGAGCTCTCTCTGGAAGGCTGCAGGGATACACAGAGCACTAACAGCTGACACACCACTCAAGGCAAAAGCCTTCTGAAAATGAAACAGCCAAACCTCTTCATTTCCTCTGCTGTGGATTAAAGTCAGCTAAAATCAGAGTTTTAAAACACTGAACTGCTGTGCCCTGCCCATTAGAAATGAACCACAGGAGAATAATAAATTTTAATTTTTTAAACAGTTATTCCAAATATCTGGTGGAATGCATTTACATGCATTTAGTTTAACATGCATTCAGTACAGAACCTGCTTCCATATTCAGTGGGCAGTGCCAGAGTTCAGCCTCACATGAAGCCATCAAATAGAACTGGCTCAATATAATATTCAGCCATGTAGTACATGCTTTTCTGTGCAAATAATGGTCTTCCATGCTTTGTATGAAACACCTATGGCACCAGGCAGATGAAGGCTGATACAGAGCTTAACTTCTCCTGACAGCTATTCTCATAATGGATCACTCTTTTATTTGTTGCAAGGGATAGCTACAAACTGGATAAAAAAAAGAAAAACAAATTGAAATTAAATGATATGTAAGTAAACAAACTGTAATAAAATGAGTAGGCTGAACTTTCATCTACATTTCAACTGGATTTGAACCAAGTCCCTTCTGACTGTCTAAGTAAGTTTGGTTAATTTTTTTTGTTTGTTTGTTTTTTGGGTTTTTTGTTTTTGTTTTGTTTTGGGTTTTTTTGTTTTTTGTTTTTGTTTTTGTTTTTTTGTTTTGTTNTTTTTTTTTTTTTTTTTTTTTTGTTGGTTTTTGGGGTTTTTTTGTTTGTTTGTTTTTTGTTTGGTCTGCTCTGCATTTCCTTGCTCTCATTGTGACCATGAGGAGAAATGCTGGAAAACAGCAAGCAACTCTGATCTGCTGTTTCTGGCCAGGTCAAAAGTAGGACAAGCTGGAAATGTCATGCAAATTCCCTTGTTTGGTAGGTTCCCAGTTCAGGTTCCCGTACTCAGAAGGTCAGAACAAGATGGAGAGAAACTAAAAGACCTTGATTTGAGGCGATTGTACAGACAAAAATCAACTATAATGTAGGCGGCCAAGCTTAAACTAAAATATTCAGCTTCTTCAAAGTTTCTGTTCTTGCCACGAAGGAAAATTTAGTCTTTTGGGTTTGCATTGTGCTTCCAAGCCCACTGGTTGTTTGGGACAATGCAGGGACCTGAGAGGTGTCTGAGGATCAGATCCACCTTCCACTGGCACCACCACCTCTATCTCCAGTGTGTGCTTTCAGGTCATGCATTCAAGTTTTAGGAGGAGACTGTATGTGATCTAAAGTTGACTGGCTAAAGCTTAGCTCTTTTCCTCCAGAAGGAAGAGAATTACTTCCATCACACCACTTTTAACCTGATTCTCTACAGATGGCATGTGGTTTGATCTAACGAAACAGATTTGTTCTCTGATCAAACCTAGTTATTTATCTTGCAATTTTATAATCTTTGTAGAAGAACAGTAGTTACAGTTTAAAAGGAAATAAACTTGTGCTTCTAATTGTTTTAAAGTGCAGCATTACTTGGTAGAGGCACAGCTAGATTAGGAGGGAATGGTTTGTCAAGTGCACCGCTCTGACTGGGGAGCTTGGGAACAAGAGCAGCTTTAGAGGTGCAGATGGTGCCATGCACTCCGCCCGAACCATGGAGGTTTTTAAGAGGAGGAAGGGGCTCTTTGCAGGGCGTGGCAGCCCTCCCTCACCATAACTCTGCCCTCTGCATCTGGCAGGGCGTTCTCTGGGTGCTGCAGCTTCTGTTCAGCAAGCAGATGAGGAGAAGCTGGTGTACAGAGAGTTATTCACAAATTGTTTAGGTAGGTAATGTATATACACATTCCAGATGTGGACAGAGCATTTAAAACAAAAGCACCCTGTTCCTGGCTGATACAGCCCCTTCTGCAAGTTCTGGGAGACCTTGGGACATGATGGCTTAGCTTTAACCAGGTTCAACTGCTTCTGCATTGCTCAGAAATGGAAGAGGAGCATGGCTTATGTGGTCACAATGCAGATGGCACAGTCTGAGTATACACATGGATTTTACAGCACGTCTGGCTGGCTTTCTCCCAGGGCAGCACCTCCTCTGCAGGAGCCTGCAGAGACTGGACAGGGAGCATTTGCTATGCCCCACACAGATTCTCAAGGAGCTGCTAAAGACAAAAGCTGAATTCTCAGTCCACAGAGCGCTGCCCAAATTCAGTGCTCTGAGTGAGTCAGCACAAGCTGCTCGCTCAAACTGAAATCAGCAGAGCTGCAAACATGTGCAAGCATGTCCCCAACTGGCCAGCTCTGCTGTGGGACTGGGAGCCTCCAACACGAGACTGAGCAGGAGTATCCCCAAAAATTCCCACAGCAAAGTGCTGCCAGTATGGACACAGCTAAGCAGCAGCCCAATGCCAGAGCTTCCTTCAGCTCCAAGCCTGTGGTGCAGGCTCTCCAGACTGAAAGCTTTGCCAGCACCACTCTCTCTAAAAGGGCTTTTGTCAGCAAAGTTGTATCAGGTGAGGACTTGCTCTTCTCTCCATCACTAACAATCTGGTTACATTGTTATACTGCGTTGGTGGATCTGTGTCTCCCAAATTGAGGCTTTTCAGCTTCTAACCAGAATGACCTTTTCAAACATTGCTGCTTCAATGCAGTA
Organism: Buphagus erythrorhynchus; assembly: GCA_013400855.1. NCBI lineage: Eukaryota > Metazoa > Chordata > Aves > Passeriformes > Sturnidae > Buphagus > Buphagus erythrorhynchus. Next base: position 52,569 of record VZTT01055164.1, on the reverse strand, counting down.
GCAGACTCTTTATGAAAACAGATTTGGGTAGATTAAATAAATTCGGAGAGATTATATAAATTCATCGTGGCTATAGTTTGGGACTCACATTCTCAGAGAAGTAATAGAAAACAAATTTTCATTGATGTCTGTAGGTTGGTTGGAAGAATTTTTCTTGAAATCTCTTTTTTCCAAAAAATCTGAAATTGTATAACTTTCCTTGCTTCAATATTTAACTAAGCAATTTTCAAATGGTCTAAACAAGCCTGCAGAGTTTTTTATTACTTAAAAATGGTCTGTTAAGCCATGAATCTCTGCAGCAACTATGAGAGACGCCTGGTTTGGCTCTAATTTAGTTGTACAATGCTATTAATTTGCAACTTCGAGATGATCTGGACATGAGTGGACTTGTATGGGTTTTTTATCCCTCTTTTCCTTTCCTCCTCCCCATGCTTTGTAGAAAAATAAGCATCAATTTTGAAGTGCTAGAAAGAGCAGCTTGCTTTTGAGGCTGTCAGACTGATACAAACGATCTTTGCTTCGAGCTTCCTAAAAAGACATAATTTCTACTCTGTCTAAAAAGCAGAGGCTGCCTTGTTTGTTTTTATTTGCAGCATTCGGCAGCATTGCTGTAGGCCACGAACTGCAGGATGGCAGCAACACAGGATTATCCTGCAGAGCCCTAACTGGTGAATCCATAACAGCCAACCTGAACTCTGCTGTGGGCTGCCATTTAATACCAGAGGAAACTGTTTGCATTTCATCATGTAACCGGTTGTGTGAATTGAAGAACCTTCCCCTGGATCAGGCTGTGTTTTCAGATGAAAGAAAAGAGCTACCAAATGGTGGGGTGAAATAGAGAGTTTGTTTTCCTCTAGGCCTGTTCTCTAAGCATAAACAAATATACTGTAGTGAAGACTCGGGCTCAGGCTACACAAGAAAAGCTGAGAAAAGGAGAGATGGAAAGCAGGAATAGATGAGGGAGAAGGGCTGGGGCTGTCTTTTCTCTTGAGGTAGATTTATTTGATATCGAGGCTACAGGAACAGGCTCAAAATTAAATGGGATCATGAAAATATCTTCAGAATATCGGCTGAAGGGGGAAATCTACTCTCGGGATCCTAAGACCTTTCACTCCCGTTAGATTTGGTAGAGAATTGAGCCCATTTGTGACTCTTCCCCTCAGGCTCTGTTAGATGGGCTTTTATTCAATGTGATTTCAGTTCAGATCATAATAAAGTTGCTCTGTTCCTCATGAAGCTCACATTATGGATGTACAGCCATCATGGTCTACGGATTGCTTAGTTTTTCCTGTAAAAACAGAAATCCTTGTACAGCTGGGAGCTTGTAAAAACAAGCCCGGAGCTACCAAAATTTTTAGCTGTACTGTATAAATGAGAAACTAAATTCTCCACTGCAAAACATATAGGCACCTATATATGCTCAAGGTTTTGACAATGAGACTCATTCATGCAGAAGAAGACACTTTCCAGGTGAATATTTCCTTGTCCTGGCATCACACGCTGAGTAATGTAATTAAAGAACGTTTATGAAATGTTCGGGACTGTGCTACTGGGAATCCTGAACAGAGAGGAAAATGGAATTGTGTGTGTTTGTGGTGTCCTTAGACGAGCGAGGTGATTTGCAGGCCAAGTGAGGTTTTGAAAATGCAAGATTTTCCCAGCCAGAGTTTAGGGTCCAAAGGCAGTGACACGCACGCACTTTCGTCTCACATAATGGTTGCGATTAGGTTGCAAAGGTTTTATTCCTGCTAGTCGGTGCTGTGCCGATAAAAGCACCTCCATGTTCGAGCCCTGCCTCTAGCTGCCATTTAGAAAGGAGCGAATCGGTCTCTGGAAGGGAAGCGGGGCGGCTGCGGCCACGGCCCGGCCCGGTCCGAGCTGCCTGCGGGCGCTGGAGCGGGCGCGTCCCGCGGCACCTCCGCTCCCGGGCACCGAGCTCCCGCGCGTCGGTACCGCAGGAAAACGCCGCCGTCTCAGCCTTTTAACCGATTAAATCTGATGAATTTTCATTGAGGCCAGAATATTTTATTTCCCGCAGCACATTTCGTTAACTCTCATGAGCGCCGTGGTGCGAGACAGACCCGCGCTCGCCGCATTTAACACGTACCCTATTTTTTCTAGGTTTGCTAAGGGGAAAAAAATACTCCTCGATCTTAAAGACCGGTAGTACAAAAAAAGGAATGAACTAGGAGTACTTGAAAGGGTAGCATGGTGACTGCCCTGTCCCGGCCGCTTTGCGGGCTGTGCCGAGGGAAGGAGAGCTGCTGGGGGGACAGAGCGGGGACCGAGAGCGCCCGGCCCTCCCCCGCTCCCGGAGCCCCGCGCCGCCGCGGATCCCGTTCCTCAGGGAAACGGGACTCGGAACAAGCAGCGCCTGGAGCTGCCTTTACATCCGTGTCCGTGTGGTCGCTACGTGAACCGAGTGAGTGCGGGTAATGTCGGTACGGCCCCGGTGTGCCGGGGCCCGAGAGTCCCGAAAGGCGCGTCCGTCCTTACGGGGCACCAGCCGTGTGTCCGCCCCGGGAGCCGGGGCGCGGCGGGGCAGCAGAACGGAGGATGTCAGCAGGACTGACAATGGGGCTGTGTCGCCTGTCCCCGTCCGGGTGTCGGTCCGGAGGCGAGAGCCCTGCCCCGGTGCCTGCAGGCGAGCTGCGCTGGCCGAACGGGAGCGGGGCTCTCCGAGCCGGGGGCGGACGGGCGCTCCCCGCTGGAGATACATTTTCTCGCCAAGAGAAAAGGAAAAAAACAGCCATCGGGAGAGGAAGGCTGCCGCAATTTCAAACAAACCAACCCCAGACCATCCAGGTTCTGCTGCCTGAAGAGGGTGAGTAGAAAAGAAAACCCAAACCACTCGGGCTACTCGAGCCATATCAGCGCTTCAGCTGAAGACACGGCTTTCGCGGGAATCCTCCTCCGGGCTGCCGGGGCCAGACGTGGGGGTGGCACCGTGCCCCGTGTCCCCGTGTCCCTACGGCGGACACCCCGCCGCTCACCGTGCCCCGCTCCGCTCGGCGCTGCCAGCCGCGCTCGGGCTGAGCGCTGCGCAGCGGGAATATCGCACCGGGGCCGTGGCGGGGGCTCTCGTGCTCTGCTCGGGAAGGGGAACCCGGTCTGGCTCGGTACCGGTGAAGCCCCAGTTTGCAGCGTCTCTCGGGTCGCCTCTCTTAGCGGGGTTGAGCGGCCGGGATTGAGTCCCGCTCTGCCCGCCTCCGTCCCGGCTTCCCTGCGCCGGGGTCGGGCTGCTGCCGGGGCTGTTCTGCCCTTGTACGCAGAAAGAGAGAGCCCTTTCCCCGCCGCAGCAGGCCGGGACACGGGCATGGCGCTGTGAGCCCCCTCCATTACTAATTCGCCTCCTGCTTCCCCTACCCCGGCGAGTGGCTGCAGCACCGGGCCGGGAGCGGCTCCGCTGGCTCCTTCTGCCCGCGCCTTGTCCGAGTTCGCCCGGCTGCTGCCCGGCCCCGGCGGCGGGCGGGGCGCGGGGCTCAACCGGGGGCCGCTCCCCGGGGCTGTGCCGGGATCCCCGCTCCTTCTCCCGAAAGGGCTCTCCGCGCTCCTCTGCTTGCTGCTCGTCCCCGTTACTTGCATTCCCCTCGCTGCGGCATTTCTGTGGGTGCCGATAAACCCTCAGCTCTCCGCTCAAGCGCAACTACAGCGTACAGTTGCCAGGGGCGTGTTCCTGCGCTTTCAGGTAATTGTTTCATGTCCCAAAAAGGGCTTAATTAGGAGAGGGGAGAGCCCGTCAGCCCCTGCCTGCCCTTGTGTCAAACGTTCAAGTAGCCGCACAAGGGGCTGAGCGCTCACCTTTGCTGCTCGGCCTGACCGCCGCTCCCAGCGCTGGGCTGAGCTTCTGCCCTGGTGTTCATCCCAAATCCTCCTTGGTGGGGCTGTCAAAAAAACCCAAACAAGACCCTTGGATGTCAAATGTCCTTTGCGAGCGAGCGAGCCCTGCCAAGGAGCTACGTGCCCGGCTTAGGAGTGAGAAGGGAGGAATGTGTCATTTGGCGGAGGTGATGACACACGCGGCAGTGCTGCTACACCTGCACCGGCCCTCGCCGCGGAAATGCCTGCGAGGGGGAGCGCCGGGAGCAGCATGGGTGGCCGGCAGAAAGAAGCTCGGCCCGGCCCTGGGGAGCCCGGCAGCCCCGGCCCCGACGGCGGGGCACAGCTGGCTCCGGCTGCTGCGCCGCCCCGCGCAGAGCGAGCCGCCGGCGAGCCGCC
>VZTT01055164.1:26568-46500 GCA_013400855.1 Buphagus erythrorhynchus | reverse complement strand
CGGCAGCAGCGGGCTCCGTGCAGCGGGCAGCGCTCCGCACCGCGCGGCGCGGCGCTGGGCGCCCCGGGCGGCGGGCGCGGGGCACCATGATGAGCAGCTACCCGGACGGCGAGGAGGACACGGTGGCGCTGCTGGCTCATGACACCAGCGGCAGCAAGGAGCCGGATCGGGGCAAGGAGGAGCTGAGCGCGGACAAGGGCCCCGAGAAGCCGGACCCCTCGCAGAAGCCCCCCTATTCCTATGTGGCCCTAATCGCCATGGCCATTCGGGAGAGCGCGGAGAAGAGGCTTACGCTGTCCGGGATCTACCAGTACATCATCAGCAAGTTCCCTTTCTACGAGAAGAACAAGAAAGGCTGGCAGAACAGCATCCGCCACAACCTCAGCCTCAACGAGTGCTTCATCAAGGTGCCCCGGGAGGGTGGCGGCGAGCGCAAGGGCAACTACTGGACCCTGGACCCCGCCTGCGAGGACATGTTCGAGAAGGGCAACTACCGCAGGAGACGAAGGATGAAACGGCCTTTCCGGCCACCTCCGACCCACTTCCAGCCTGGCAAGACCCTCTTCAGCCCCGACAGCTACGGCTACCTGTCCCCGCCCAAGTACTTGCAGTCCACCTTCATGAACAACTCGTGGCCGCTGGCGCAGCCCCCCGCGCCCATGCCCTACACGTCCTGCCAGATGTCTGGTGGGAACGTCAGCCCCGTCAATGTGAAAGGACTCTCGGGCCCGGCGTCGTACAGCCCCTACTCGCGGGTGCAGAGCATGGCGCTGCCCAGCATGGTGAACTCCTACAACGGCATGGGCCACCACCACCACCACCACCCGCACGCCCACCACCCCCAGCAGCTGAGCCCGGCCAGCCCCGCGCCGCCCGCGGCCCCGGCGGCAAACGGAGCCGGCCTCCAGTTTGCCTGCGCCCGCCAGCCCGCCGAGCTGTCCATGATGCACTGTTCTTACTGGGAGCACGACAGCAAACACAGCGCCCTGCACTCCCGCATAGACATCTAGGGAGGCTCCGGCCAGCCGCCGTCACAGAAATGCACCGGCCACGTTGCCCCTCTCTCCTACCCCGCCGCCTTCCCCTGCGCTCCGCGCCTCTCCTCCTCGTCTCTAGCCACGGACTTCCCTCTCTGTGTGCCCAAACTCTCGCGGTGGGGAAATAGCAGCCTTGCCCCGCGTGTAGTGTCAGTGTAGGAGCCGTTCCTCCGTGAGAAGAGGGCAGTGTAAGTGTGGGGGTTCCCGCGGGGCTGCGCCGGCAGCGGCGGCCGGGCCGCCTGCCTCCGGGCGAGCGGGGATTCACCGGGACTTTCTCTGCTCGTGTGTGTGTTTGTGAGTTGTTGGTTTTGATGGGGTTTTTTGGTTTGGGTTTGTTTGCTTTAGGTTTTTTTTGTTTGTTTGTTTGGGGGGTTTTTGGAATTTTTTTGGGGGGGCGGGGGGAGGATATTAATTAAAAATTGTCTGTTCAGAGCTGAAAATTATGCTCCTATGTAATTCAGCCGTAGTCTATTCGGGCTCAGCCACGGGGAGAGTAAAGCGGAGTTTGTAAATAGCGGAGGTATTTTCAGGCGTGCGGTGCGGGGCTGGCGGGGCCTAACACTACCGAGTGCCCACGGTGCTCGTCCTCCTCCTTCTCTTCATCCCCTCTGTCTTCTTCCTCGCTCTGCAAAGCACTGCGCTTCTTCCGAGCTGTGGCTTTTCGTTAAAATAGTACTTAACGTGGGGACTGCTGTAACAGCAGATGTGCGATATTGCTGGTTAATAGAAACCAACAAACAAAACACGCCAGGGTCACTCGTGAAACGTTTCGGCAGCCGTAAATGTATTTTTTAAAGGAGACAATGTCCTCTGAGGTCTTAAAAGTAATTTTATACAGGTCTAAAAAATGTTTTGATGTTATAAAAAAAAAAAAAAGAGACGCTTTCCTGTAAATTGGGATATATTTCCGTGTGCATATTATTATTAATAATGAAAGTTTAAACTACCTTAAGTTTTTTTGCCCCCCAACCTGGCCCAAAATGGATTTTCCGGTAGGTTCTACTTTTGAATGCTTACCCTTTTTCTTAAAAGGTTTTGATCCCTCAATTTTACATAGATTAATGTGAAAAAAAAATAGCGATTTTAAAACAGGGCCAGTTCATAGCGATTTTGTAAATGTTTGTGTAAACGATAGATGCTGTGGCATAGTACCATTTTGGGACCAACTTTTCTAGAATGAACTAGCACTTTCATTGTACTTTCTAGCATTGTAAAGTCTCCAATAAAATGCCTTTCCTTCTTTCCATATCGTTTCTTTTCACTCCGCTCCTCCGCGCTCGGGATCGGGAGGCGGCAGCGGAGCGCGGAGCGGGCGCTGCGTGCCGGGGCTGCGGACACCGCTCCCGGCCCGCGGCTGCAGCGCTCCCCGGTGCGGCACGGGGCTCGGCTGCGAGAAGGAACCGTGCTGGGCGCTCCATCAGCTCCGCCGAGCACCGGCGGAGAGCTCCCGGAGCTGTCTCGGCCGCGGCCGGGAGGAGCGGGGACCGCTGCATGGGTTCCATGGGCGTGCGGGGCGGGCGAGCCCGGGAGCGCCTCTGCTGCGGGGCGCGGGCAGCTGCCGGCCCCCACCCGTGTGCCCGGCCCGGGGCGCCGGCGGCACAGGCCTGGGGCAGTGCCTGGGGCTGTGCCGGACCCTGGCTCCGCTTTCGTTTCTTCCCCGCGTGCTCGGAGCCGTGGTCTGGAAGGAAAAGAGCGGTTCTGTGTCGCCCCGAGCCCGGCCCGGCCACGCTGCGGCGGGGCCTGAGCCCCATGCGGGCCCGGGCCGGTGACGGAGCCGGGAGCCGCAGGCGGGTCTCTCTTTCCGCGCCGGGCCGGCAGCGGCCTGGGCCTCCTTCTACCCCTGCCCGTCCCCGCAGGCAGCGGCCCTTGCGCGGGGCCTGGGGTCCGGAGAGGATGGGTGCCGGCCCGGCTCGCAGCGGGTCCCGCTCAGACCCTGGCCTGGGCCAGGCCTGCGGTTCCGCGGCAGCAGCGGGGATGCGGTGATGCCTCCCGGGCCCGCGGGAAGCTCGCTGCCGAGGACAGGGCTGCCAGGGGTGGATCCGGGAACGGGGCTGAACACTCCGCTCCACACCAGCGGTCTGGCCCTTGCCCTTGCCCGGCTGCCTGACGCTGTCCCTTTCTGTCAGGGCCTGCTTCCCTGCACGGCAGGAAGCGGCAGCCTCCAGCCCGGCCACCGAAAGCAGTGAGAGACGTGGCGACCGGTCGCCTCTCTGCCGCTCGGCGGGCACGGCCCGGGCAGAGGGGCTCTGGGGAACCCGCGGGGCCATCCCGGAGCCCTGCTGTGCCCCCTGGCCCCGCTACCCAGGCGGGGAGGGCGCTGCGAGCGTGGATGCGGCCGAGGGGCTCCGAGGGGCGGACAGAGACGCGCAAGGGGTGCAGAAAGCGGGGTCACTGCGGGGCGGCGGCGGTGCCGCCACTGCTCCGCGCTGTGCAGGGAGCCGCGGGCCGAGCGGCTGTCCCGGGCACAGGGCGGGACGGAGACAGCCCGGTCCCTGCACGAACACCGCTGTACTGGGAGGCCGAAGGCCGAGGCGGGGATGCCAGCGCACACGGGACGCGGCCGGGACTGTCGCCGCTGCCAGCGGTGACTCTGCGGGAGCTGCGCGCTCCTCCGCGCCTCTGACCTGCCCGGGGCCCTCGCGTGGGAGCGGGCGGCGGAGGGGAGAAGTAGCACCGCTCACACGCACCGAGGATCGCAGCTTTGCACCGGAGGCCTAAGGGCCTTGGCTGCTTGTTCCTTATTAGATAGGTACTGGCAATCCCGCTATTTTCCTCCGGGGTATGTTGAGGCCGAAAGGGAAACTCCTGCCACCGGAGGTGGGCACGGGGCGAAGGGACAGTGGGAGCACATCCCCGGACCCCCGCAAAGGCCAACCGGCGCCTCCCTGGGCTCCTTTCAGGGCTGTGCCGTCGTTCGGCCTGAAGCAAAGGCTGAAGCACCCTTGGCACACGCCCGGGAAAGGCTAGGGCTCGCCAGCTTTGAATGAAGAGATGCCTGACCATGCCAGGTGCAGGGAGAGGAGGCGGCAGGCCGGGACCGGACAGGGACGTGCGGCCCCTCGGCTATTCCAGTTCCCGAGTGGTCTCCACCCAGGTCCCGCTGTGCTTGACCAGCGAGAGAGAGGCAGGGAGCCGCGCGTTGGGGAGAAGCGGGCCGGCAGGGCCGTGCTGCCGCTCTCCCAGCCAGGCCAGGGCCTGTCCGTCTGCCGGGCTCCCTGTGCCCGGCCGGGGCTCTGCTCTCATTCGGCTCGGGCTCCCCGCGCCGCTCCCGGGTGGCCGTGGCCCTCGAGCCTGTAGGCTGTTTTTACGATCGTTTTCTGTATTTTACAAACAGAGACTGCACTGAATGTAAACTCGCAGAGAAATCGCAGGGAGAGCCCGGGCGCCGTATCTGGCTGCCGGGCGCTGCCAGCTGCAGCCCGGCCTCCGCCGCTGCTGGGAATGGCCGGGCCCCCCGTTCAGTCCCTTTCGGCCCGGGGAGGGGGTGGCCATCATCGCCCCGCGTGCTGGTGCTTGCCTCGGCAGCGGGCACGGCCCCTGGGGAGCCGCCACGAACCGCGCCGGGCGCTACCGAGCGCCCAGGCATGCAGGGACCGAGTGTCCCGTCCGAGCTCTGCCTCCCCGCGGGCCCGCTCCCAGCCCGGGTGGTGTGCGGGACCGGGCTGCACGCCGGGACAGCGGCACTTGGGACGGCAGGGACTGAGTGGGAGCAGGGCCCGTGCAGACCCCTCTGCAGCCAGCTCCGTGGGCACGAACACCACCACGGGACCAAGGAGTGCCCGCGGTGGCTCAGCATTCCCTCGCCCCGGGTCGCCTCCTCCTCCCGCGGCTCCCACCTTCCCCCGGCCGCGCCGCCGCCCAGCCCTTTCGGCCCCTCACAAAATGAAGCGGCCGAGCGCCGCACTCCTGGCAAGCGCTGGGTTTGCGCGTTGTGTAAGGTCTTTCCCCGTTATATAAATGACGGCAGGAGGAATGCACGCGGAGCGGGACGCGCTCCCCGGGACAGCACCTTGGCGCGGAGCCTCCTCCGGCCCCGGGGCCGCCGCCCGCCGCGGGGCTGCTCCGGGGGCCAGAGCCAGGGAAGGGGGGCTCAGGGCTGCTGAGCCGCCGCCGCTGCCCTTTCGTTTATGCAGCGCTGGCGAGAGATGAAAGCAGAAGAGCGAGGGGTGTTTTCTCCCTGCCCGGAGCGGGCGTGGAAGCAGCCTGCCTCTGTCGGGGAAGGACAGAGTTTGATCCCCGAGGCTGAGCGGACTCCCAGCGCCCCTCTGCTGCTCCAGCCCCCGGGCAGTGCCAGCTCCGGGGGGTGTTTTGCTACCGTAGCTTTCTCGTCCTCTCCGGTCCTTTGAAGGGTGCGGAGCCCTTTCGGAGGGCGGCAGAGCCCTGGGCGCCGGGAGCGCTCCCCGGCGGGCGGCACGGCACGGCACAGAACAGGCATGGCACGGCACAGAATGGGCACGGCACGGCATGGCACGGCGCGGCACGGCACGGCACAGAACGGGCACGGCACGGCACTGTTGCCATCTGCCTGCGGGACCGCTGCGACAGCCGCCCGGCAGCGGGGTGCTGAATGAGGGACTCCATGGGCTCTGTCCCGGCTCCTCTCGCCGTGCCGGCACCGGACAGGGGGCGGTGGCTGCGGGCAGGGCAGACCCAAGCTCCGTGAGGAGACACACACAGAGCTCTTACCTTGCGCCCTCCCTCCCGCCCCGGCCGGAGCGCCTGTTTAATACCGCCTGATTCCTGGTATTCTTGTCAGTGTTTTAAGTGGTGAAAAAGTCATTTCCAGTCCCATGGTCTGCGTTTCACCCTGAACTCATTGAAAATAGAGTGCGGGGTCAGGACTGTTTATTATACAACCAATTAAAACAGGAAAATATGCAAAGGCTTCATTCAGCGAGATCCGGCTATTGTTAAACCGAAAACGATATTTTTGTTTCAAAAATAAAAAAAGTACATTTGTTACTTAAAAAATCTCCGCTCTGCGTGAGTGACGGTCGGGAGCGCGGCGAGCTCCGGCGGCCGCGGCTCGGACCCGGCCTGTGCGGCCGGAGGGCGGCTCGACGGGGCGGGCGGAGGGCACACACCGGGGACCCCGATCCCCCCATCTGCGGGGTCCGCTCCTGCCCACGCGCAGGAGGGGCCGGCCAGCCTCAAACGCGGGGGACCAGCTCCGTGCAGGCGGGCACGGGCAGCCGGCGCGGTGCCTTGGTCAGTACGAGACAGTGAAGGAAATATTGCGAGGGCTAAAAAGCTCTACGCTGCAGCAGGCTCGGGCAGGGCTGGGATAACCAGGCTGGAGTGCCCCGAGAAGCGCGGCAGAGCCCCGTGCTGAGCCCCAGAGCGGCGCCGGCAGCCCTGGGCACACCGCGGCGGCCGGGAGGGCTAGTGGCCTCAGCGGGGCTCCCGGCCCTGCGGCTCCCCTGCGGCTTCTCCATCCACCCGTACGGAACCCATCAGAAGCCCATCCCCTGGTCTGCGGGGCATCGCCGCCCTGGCAGGCTCTGCTCTGGGGCAGTGTAACATCTGCTCCGCAGCATGGGCCAGGCGGGAGGGCAGGGGGCTCCTCCCGCCGCCCGGCACCGCCGCCCGCCCCAGGTAGCCCTCGGGGATGTGCTCAGCAGCGGGCCTGGGAAGCATTCACCAAAACAATCGCTGGGCTGGCCTAATCCAATGAGTTTATTTTAGTCCTTGAGCTGTATTGAAAACATTCGCTCTGCTTCTTGTGGTTGTTTACAGTATGTTGGTCTGAACATCACAGCCTCCCTTCTGGAAAAGTCTTACAGGATTCAGGCGGAGGAAAACCAACACAGAAGTGACTCGGAAAGCATGATGGCAAATGATTAATCAAATCAGAGACAGGAAGGCGGAGGTAATCAATGAGTTTTCACTTATAGTTTACTTGGATGGACATATTTTTCCTTTTTCTTTCCGTAAGTTTAGAAACCACACGGGGTTTTATTAGCCAAACAAGCAGCTGCAGGATTTGGTGGGCTGGTGGGAATTCGTTCAGAATCAGTTGCACGTTTCCTAACGAAGAATTTGGCTTTCGTCAAAACCTCATGCTTGTTCCCGCCCCAGGCATGCGGCGCCGGGCACCGGGCAGGGCTGCGCGCCGCGGGACCCCGCCTGCCCCCCTGCGGGAACCTGCCCGCGGTCCCGGAAAGAGGCAGGCGAGGACCACAGATCAGGAACGCACTGGCAGGCAAAAGAGAGCCTTGCTCTCCCTCAAGATTGCACAGTGAGCAAATACCCCGAGAAATCTCATCAGGTGCGATTTTAAAGTGAAACACCAGCTGCCTTTGAGAGAGGGTTTGCGAGCTGTGTAAGGCCTTTTCCCGTTATAAAATGACGACAGACGGAACGCCGCCTTGCCCTGCCGTGCCAGAGGTGCCAAACTCGGTTTTCCCTGAGGACACATGCGGGTGCGGGCACACACGTGGCTCCTGACACCGGCGGAAGCTCCTGGCTTCCCAGCTGGTCCCTGTAAACCCTACGGTTTTACTGGCAGATTAATTGTTCCCCTACTTTCGTTTAATATCTTTATCCCTCCAAAAGGAACTTTTCCCCCACTCTACACGAATTCAGAGAGAACACGAAATAACGGGACGGAATTTCCCCTTTCTCGTTCACAGTGACCATTTTCGATGACATGAGGCAGCACGGGGTGAATGCGGGCACGGAGTGGCCCCGAGCCGCGGGCTGGCCCTCGAGGGACATGTCACCGACAACTGATGGGCAATCTGGCGTTTGGCTGGGGCAGGGGCGTCTGAAGAAAAACAGCTGGGCTTCGCTGAATGGGAAGAGGAGAAGGTTCGTGATTTGTGGGCTGTCGGGGTAGCCTCCACTTCTTCGGGCCAGCAGTGCTTGCCAAGGTGCGGGTTTGGAGGCACGCTGGCGGCCCCGCCGGAGAGAAAAGTTACTGAGTTAAGAGTTTCAGATATGTCGCCCAGTTTCCCCGTTTTTCCCAGCGATAACTGTGAGTCTTTTCGTTACTATCGTTTTGTTCCTTGAAAACCCAAACAAAAGTACAAGGCGAAGCTGAGCACAACATGAGGTGTAATGTTCTAAGTTATCAAAAGGGGGAAGAAACAAAAAAGAGTCACTCGCTACTGATCTCTCTTTTTCAGGTGTTGGTTTTAACAAGATATTTAGAAAAAAAATTCTATCATGTACGTATGGACCGGCGCTTTCTCTGCTCCTGGCTTTGGAGGTGATATTGCTCGGTGCTTATCAGTCACAACGTCTGAGGCATCTGGTACGTGGCTCCTGGCTGCTCCCCGCGCTCGGGCACGAGTGGTCCTTGCGGCGTGAAGGCTGCCCCGCATCCAGCCCCGCATCCAACCCTGCATCCAGCCCCGCATCCAACCCTGCATCCAGCCTCGCATCCAGCCCTGCACTCAGCTCCTCATCCAACCTCATATCCAGCCCCGCATCCAGCCCCATATCGAACCCACATCCAGCCCCGCATCGAACCCCGCAACCAGGCCCGCATCCAGCCCCGTATCGAACCCCGCATCCAGCCTCGCATCCAGCCCCGCATCGAACCCTGCACCCAGCCCCACATAGAACCCCGCATCCAGCCCCGCACCCAGCCCCGCAGAGGAGCTGCTGGCAGCCCTGGCGGAGAATCAGAAGCAGCGCCAGTAACGGCTCGCACAGCCCAGACAACGAAATCCCGAGAAATGTTCATTGCCGCTGGCTGCCTGGCTACTAAAACACCTCCCGGGAGCGGGGTGAGGCCGGGAGGGGTTTTGGGGGAAAGCAGGTTGCAGGAGCCTGAGGTTTGAGCAGGCGGCGTTCTGCCTTGATGCGCTTTCCCCAAGGTTTTGGGGCCGTGCCTGCCGGGCGCTGCCCGGAGCTGCTGCCAGCCCCTTCTGCCTTCAGAGCAGCCCCAGGCGGGGCAGGAGGGAACGACGCCGGGATCCCCGCTAGTACCAGCGGGAGAGGGGCCTCCGAGTCCATGTCCTTCAATCCATGTCCTCTCTAGATCCTGCCATGGATCTGATGTTCCCAGGGAGCGGCGGGAGGGCGCGGGGCAGCGGCCACCCTTCCGGGCAGCCAGGGCAAGGGGCAAGGGCGGGGGCAGGGACATGGGAAGGGGAGGCCTCTCAGTCCCCGGCCTTACAAGTTGCTTTTTTGCTTCCTATGAAGCCCTCGAGATACGGGGACGTTTTCAAAAAAAATAGAAACAGGAGATTTTAAAAGATAGAAGTAAGGCTTTTTAAAATACACAACAGTGATGATATCTCCAGTGGAGCAGCCTCCTTCCCGGCCTTTTGTAGTTCCAGTCTCGGGGAACAGTCCTCCCAACCTACTCTTTCCCCCAAATCCACGATTTTGCTTCGGAAGCCTCTTGGTTCGACTTTTCTGATAAACCACAGTTCAGTTCAGCCCAGACTAGCCAGTGGTGTCTGGGACAGTCACCAGTTGCCTTGGAGCATAAATAGGAACCACTTGCTTAAACATCTTAAGGTCCCAAAATCTCTAAGAGCCATCACAGAAGGGTTTGGGTTTTTTTTTCCCTTCCCGAAGCGCGAAGGGACCGAGGGGATTATAGCAAAGAATGTCTGCTCCGGCTGCTGCAAGCACCAGAAGATTTTGGTTTGCTTTTTTTTTATTTTTTCCCCATCAGTTTTTCCATTCCTTGAGGAAAATTTTTCAGTATCTGAATCAAAGTACATGATTCCAACTTTTTTTTTTTTCCTGTTGTTTTGTTTTATCTCGGCCCTTTCTCATGTTTTCATTTAAAAAGTGACAGATTTGGTAGAACTCTCAAGTGTTTCCCATTAGAGGCGGGGAGTTCACCAGTACGTCTTTCTGATGTTGCACATGACACGTTTCGGGGTTTGAGGCAGGAGCACGCCCTAAGCAGTCGCAGTTGGGGCGCTGCGGGCCCGTGTCCGGAGCAGTGTCCGGAGCAGTGTCCGGAGCAGTGTCCGGAGCAGTGTCCGGAGCAGTGTCCGAGCCCGGCCCGGCGCNAGGAGCGGCTGCGTGTCCCCCTGCCCCGGGGGCTCCGTGTCCCCCCGCCCCGGGGGCTCCGTGTCCCCCACCAGGAGTAGCTCCGTGTCCCCCACCAGGAGTGGCTCCGTGTCCCCCTGCCCCGGGGGCTCCGTGTCCCCCACCAGGAGTGGCTCCGTGTCCCCCTGCCCCGGGGTCTCCGTGTCCCCCCGCCCCGGGGGCTCCGTGTCCCCCACCAGGAGTGGCTCCGTGTCCCCCGCCCCGGGGGCTCCGTGTCCCCACCGCAGCAGCGGCCGAGCGCCAGAGAGCGCCCGGCAAAGCCCCGGGGGCGGGAGGTGTTTCCCAGCCTCGGGACGTTCTCCGTGCGGCCTCGCAATGCGGGGAATTCCTGCTCTAGAATTGCGCGCTTGCACATTTCTGCTTTTGCCGGCTCCGTTCCCCTCGCGGATTCTCCTTCGCTGCTGCTCTCCCTCTCCCGCTGTTACCTCTCTCGCCCTCATTCCTGACAGCAGGCTTTTACCACCGCTCTGGTGTTCCATGTTTTTAACCACGGACCTCTACTTTAAGGAAAATTTCCTTCATGTAACAAATCGTTCTGAATTCTTGTGTTTTGGAGTGCGGCCCCGTACGAATTTTAATAAGGTGTTGTGGAAAGCAGCACTTGGTTAGCAGAACTAGAAGGTGTCAAGTAATCTTCATAGCCAAATTTTCCTGTAAATACATGCAGGATACAATCCTTCTTTGGCAACTGAGACTTTACAAATACATAAAACGTGTGTGCACACTTACTGACATTTTTGGTAGTAAACCTTCATTTAATATTACTCAGACCCAAAAAAACACTGTGTAGTCCACTGACCTTGAGCAAAAGCACAATTGTGACTGCAAAATGTGAAATGAGAAAAAAAGAAAAGGGTATGGGCTAAGGAATTATCCCTTTCCATACATTACTCTCATCTGTTAATGCATGGACACAGGATTGTTGCTAGCTTATAGCAGCAGTTTGTAATTTATGCTACAAAATCACCAAGTTCTGTACTTCCCAATGTCATAGAGTTTAAGGCGTCCACAATTTATTAGACACTACATGGATTCTAATATTCTTTATACGATCAGCTAGCGCCCTTTTTTTCTGAAAGGAGCTGACTATTTATAAAGTATTAGGAGAAACAGGGTTTGCTGAAGAAACTCAGCTGCGGTGGATCCTAGAGAAATGTAAGGACCAGCGAAACGATGCTGCAGTTAGAAAGAAGTCCTGGATTCTCCGTGCTGCTGTGAGCTCCCTGCCCTATTTCAGTTCTGCACGGGGGCTGCGCAGGGGGATTTGTGTGGGGCAGGGGGACTGCAAGGGCTTCCCACAGCCCCCGGGCTGAAGTGGACGAGGAAAATCACAAAGGTGACTCCAGTCCTTGTGTCTCAGCAGCCAGCCCAGCTGGAGGACGAGCTGTGATACCCACTGCCAGCACAGAAATACAGACTGCAAATGAATCCACCCTTTGGCTGCCCAGCCTGGCCGTGCTGAAGCCACCATCCTGGCTCGGTGTTGCAGTGTCAGTGTGCCAGCTCTGATGGCAGGAGTTTGAGTGGCGAAGACTGAGCTAGGGCAGCTCTCTTCAGTGAACAAAGTTATCTGCCTTAATTTCCAGGGTTGTTTTTTCTCTAATCTTTCAACTTCTGAGCTGTCAAAGACTGGAGCACAGCTGAATTTTGGACTCACTGAGCACCCACAGCTTGAGCCAGCGCAATGGGGAGATGAGGTGCTGGCTACTTCTGGGAGGAAGGTGCTCACCCTGCATTGGGAATTCCAGGAGTGGGAAATATTTTTTTTGTGGTTTATATTTGTAGCTATGGTTATATTTGTTTACTGTTCAAGCAAGATTGAGGCGTTCCTGCAACACCACAGCACACGAAGCAGCCCCATCTCCTGAGAGCCCCCAGACAAAATACTTCTGTGATGTTTTCAGGCTGCTGGCTATCACAGACCGTAGGGCAACCTGCTCCCAGAGAACCTGCCAGGGCTGATGCTCGCCTGGTGCAACTCAGCACACCAGTAATAAACTCAGTGCACCCTCATGGTGTAAGTAAGTATGGATTTCTATTGACAGAGTCAGTTAATGACACTTTTTCCTTTGTCCTGTGCCTCACATCGCTGCAGCACAGAACACCTGTCATGATTTAACTTTTGTGATTTTTCCCAGAGAACTGAGTGAGACGGATTGTTTTCTGGTGGTCACTCAGTATTTTCTGGCTGGCAGTCAGAAATAAAACTCATCCACTTAAAAAGCCCAGGTGTGGCAGGAGCAGGGTGGAAAAGGTAAACCTCTGAGCATGGCTGTGTTCTCAGACTCCTTGAAGGAGGGTGCCTGTAGATTTGGCACCAGTGGATCTGACACAATGTGAGAACTGGTTTTCTGTATCACTTACATTATAGTTGAAATGTGAAATGAGCTCCATGTGGCAGCAGCCAAAGGAAAGAAAAAGGGAAAGAAAAAAAAAGAAGCACTCTCCAGAAGTTTCAGTTATCCCTTGAAGCTATATTACAACATCTACTGCTCTAATTGAATCAGTGTGAGAACTTTTCCCCTCCATTTAGATCATTCCTAGTCTCTGTCCACTTTTCCCTGGAGACGCACACATTTGATACAAAGATGTGCCAGGGACACCCACATCTAGGGTAGGATTTAAGGTTCAGTTTATTGAGTTAGATGCTGAGAAGGAAATGTCAATTCTTACATGCCTGTGCCAGAATCCATTATGATGCTCCCTCTCTTCTCTCCCCGTCTTTATAGACTTAGCACCAGGGTGAGGCTCAGGAGTTTTGTCTGAGTAAAGGCTCCTAGGTCTGCTCTGAGGATGCAATAGATGAATTGATCATTTCTAGGGAGTTTGTTGGGATGAATCAGAAAACCTTCAAAGCAGTGGCAGCACCTGTGACAGGTGTTAACAAGGCTGATGGTGATGAAGAAGTGTCGTGGTCTCGATGCTGCTCAAACCCTGGTGCTACCACCCTGCTAGCCCTGGCCAGGAGCTGCATGGGAGGGCTGCTTTTCCACTGTGGAAGCACAGCCCAGTCAGCACTGAGACTCAGTGCTGAGTCTCATATGTACATTTAAAGAGTATTTTTAGCAGTGTGGAGAAAATCTCTGCACGTTTCAAAGTATCAGTGCTATTACATAGCCCAGAATTACTTGACAGCTCAGAAAGCAAAAGCACTGGAGACCCAAACCCAGGTCTGCTCTGTAAGTGTTCACATGTGCGAAATAATACGTGATCCACAAAAACATATGGCTCTTGTATCAAATACATGGGATCAACTTGAATTATGAAGACTTTGGAAAGGTCCTCAGTTTAAATGTACATGGCTCTCTGAAATGTCCAGCTAAGTTCAATGCAACAATTAAAACCAGATAGATTGTCAGGATTCATAGAGCAGGGGTAGAGTTAATTCATTATGAAAGAAATGAATGACTGGGAAGAAGAGAGAAGAGCAGAAGCAGCAGGAAAAGAGCAAGAATGAGTGGAAAGATGGAATGCTAATATGGGGGTAGGGAGAGCAAGGAATGGAAAGGGGAAAGAAAGAAGCAAAATTAAGGAGAAGGAAAAAATGAAGTGGGATATGAAATAGGAAAGAGAAGGAGAGCGGCAAGGAAAATAATTATACTTTATTGCATAATCTGTCAGCTTTTACTTTAGAAAAACTAAGCATAAAGGTTACTACTTACATATTGAAAGTATGGAGGAGGGGTTTGGGGGTTTTTTTCATGGTTTTATATATATATGTGTATGTGTATGTGTATGTGTGTGTCCATGTAATTATATACATAAAATGACACAGAAATTTCAGTCTTCCTGAGGATCTCCCACTGTTCCCCATACTATCAGTTTTCCCTCCTTGCCACACGTCCAGCAGCAGTAATGCCCTTTTCCATGCCATGCTGTGAGCCAGGGCTTTCTGTTTCAGTTTGCTGTTTGCTTCTGTCCTGCCCTCTGAGAGCTGGAAAAGGGGGCTCTGGCTCCCCTGTCCTGCATCCCCAAACTTCAGGGCTGTCCAGTGAGGTATCACAGTTGTTTGCCATTGCTGTTTCCTCCTGTTGATACTCATGGCAACATGTCATTTTGCACTGACTGCTCCAAAATATATCCAACGTTTTATTGTTGAATTAGTTATTAATTGAATTAGTGTCATTGGCTTTGCCTTGTCTGTTCCTGTGCATGTAAGCTGCTGGTAAAATAGCACAACTTTTCATGCTTTTTTAGGGCTAAAAGAGGCATTGAGTGATATGGAAATTATCTGTTTGATATTCTCCCCAAGATAATCGGAAGGTCAAACTTCTTTAGTTTTCTCCCACACACTGGAGAGTTTCCTCTTCTCCATAGGTATTCTCAGGTCCTTCCATGGTTGTATTTATCCCTCATCCCTCCAGGGAGGGGCCCTTTTTGAGGAGTCCAAGGATTCTGTAGTTCAGTGATGGATACTTTATTTCCTGGTGCTGCTGGAAGTGGCGTTTCAGCATTTTGTTAGTGACCTGTACGCTTCATTCCCATGCCCTGTCACAGCTGGCATTATTCACCTTTTCCAGGGTACAAAGTGTTCTAGTTCAAGCATGGATCCCAGGTTCATTAACAGTACATGGTTAATCTGTAATTCTTCTAAAACCAAAAAGGCCTCTGGCCATTACTGGACCAATTCTGGATGTCTTTTCTGCTGTTTTGTATAAAAATCTGAGCTAAATTTTGCCATTCCCCCTTATCATTCTCCTGTTTAATTTCTCATCATTCTAATAATCCTGTTATAAAGACAAGAAACAGAAACATGGATGTTTAACACTTAACAATGTCTTATTGTCTTACTGCTTTTGGAAAAGGGAATGGAAGAGGAAAAAGCTCACATAGGGCTATAAACAAAACAGGAGGAAGTGAGTTCACTATCCACGGGAAAGCACAGCTCTCTTGTGAAGGAGATATTTGTTTCAGTCGAGGGGAAATGCACCACTGGTCTGATGCTGAGCAGTTCTTTTCAGCAGGCTGCAATGCTGAAAAGAACTTGTCAGGAAACCCCACGTATGTGTACCGTGGGAGTGTTTCTGAAGAACATGAGGCTTCTAGAGTCTGAGGCAGAATCAGAACTGCATTGGAGAACTGGGGATGAAATAGTTAAAAGCTCCTTAAAAATTCTACAAGCTTAGTGATCTTTGTAAGAGCAGCAAAAACCCGGATTAATTAATGTCTGAAGTTTCATAAAGCACAAATATAACTGAGCACCCTCATTTTATTCCCTTCCTCCAGAAGATGGCAAAAGTTAGCTGGACTTGACACAGGCAGAGGGAGGCAAATGTTGCAGGGCTGTGTGCCCCGGTTTCAGGTCACCAGTGGTTTAATGCTGCAGTTGGAGGGGTTGATCCTGACCTGAGATAAGTGGGTTTTTTTGAGCAGTCAGGCTCTGCAGCTCCAGCATTGCTGGGATGCAGCTCAGGGCAGCAGCAGAGGCTGCTCAGCTGCAGCTCCCCAGGAGCCAGGTGAGTCCCAGCTATGACTGCACCTTTCCCTTCTTCAGGGGGTGGGAATTGTCAGTGACATCTCCATGGAGATCACAGCCAGAAATGCAGCTGTGAGAAGTTTAAATGTTATACACCATGTATGGAGACACAAATTGCAGTATTTGTTAGTGCTCATGGTATGACAGAACTTCTGCTGGAAGCAGAAGGGAAGAAAAATCCCTTGAGATTCACTCCTTGAGTACCAAAGAGATTAATTCCCACTAATATAGCACATATTTTGACAAGGACTCTGTGGAGAACTTGC
The DNA here is from genome assembly GCA_013400855.1 of Buphagus erythrorhynchus. NCBI lineage: Eukaryota > Metazoa > Chordata > Aves > Passeriformes > Sturnidae > Buphagus > Buphagus erythrorhynchus. Next base: position 30,703 of record VZTT01055164.1, on the reverse strand, counting down.
ATTTGCATAGGAACCTTGACTGAAAAAAAAAAAGAAAGAATATATAACAAGTATATAGAAAGAAACATCAGATTAAATACAGATTTGGCAACTAGAATTTTTTCTTTCCTTCTCAGCAAGGTACTCAGAAAAAGGAAAGAAATATTACTAACAAAATCAAAAGAGACACAAAATAAGCTTTTATTTCTCCTGCAGTTAATTTTGTTCCTATATTTAGCTGCTCTGGCAGTTTATAATTTCAATATTAGGAAAATATGAGCATAGTTGGGTAAAGTAATACACTGAAGTCAGTGTATTACTTCCTGCCAGAAGAAAACGAGAACTGAGGGCTGCTTGTTTAAATGATGCCCCTGAGGTGGCTAAGCTTAACCTGATGCTTATCCCATGGTGAAGTTCTAATTTGATTCCAAGCAAATTTGTCCTCACAACTTTTTGGCCTTAGGGTTTTGACAGCTGCTGCAGCTGCTGGATCGATGCTCAGAGAGGGTTTGTGCCCATGGCCTTGGAAGGGAAGGGAGCAATGGCCCCTTTGGAGGATATCTGACAAAAGCCAGCACACCAGCCAGCTGTGCTAACAGTTCCTCTCTTAAATTCTCTCTAAGAGGAGGCAGGCTGTGTCCCTGATTCACAGAGGGCTCCAACTCTCTTCTTGGAAGGGCGAGGCAGGACCAGGGGTGGGGCAAGGACATGTAGCTCCCGCCTGTGCTGCCTTTACATGGAGCTTTGGGTTTGGACAAGATGCTCCCGTCTGAACACACATTTTCTCCTTTGGACAGTGTTCAACAGACCAGCCACATTGTTTGATCCACAGCAAAGGAGTGGTTGTGTCTTCTGTTATGAGAAAATGTTCATGTCACAGTTCACTTCTGCAAGGTCATATCCTTATTCTTCAAACTGACTGGGAAATTTTAACAAAGTGATTCCCTGGCCCCCCGCTCCCTGAGAAAATGCAAATATATCAGAACAAAACCTTTTTTTTTTTTTTTTTCATTTTGAAGTCTCTTAATATGTCAAAATATTCACTTTCCCATCCAGAAGCAGGAAAAAATCATGTTATCTCAACATTTTTTGGCCAAGCTGAGTTTTCTGGGTAAATTCAAATGTGCAGAAGGAATATTGCCAACTGGCTGTTTTTAGCAGCATGAGAAACAATACCTAGCACGGGGAACGACCCTGTATCGGTCCCGCTGGAATGACTCAGCACTGCTGCGGTCCGGAGCCGGTTCTGATGGGGTGGGAGAGCCCCGCAGTGCCGGGCTGTGCGCTCCATCCCCGGCTGCGTCAGCGATGCTTTCCCTGCCTGCGCAGCTGAGGAAGCAGGCACACAATAGCTGCAGCGCTAGGAAGCTTTCCAGCCTCCCCCTGCTTCCTCCCCCAGCAGGGCATTACCTGCCTGCCCACTCCTCTCTGCTGGGGTCAGCTTCCTGTAATCCCTCAGCTCTCACTGGGATAGAGCGAGCCGGGATCTAAATCCCACAGAAACGGGACCGTTCTCTTGTGCTCTGCTGCAAGCTCTGAAGAAGTTGCTGCAGTGTTAGTGGCTCTGCTGCTGCCAGATGAAAGGAGGGGAGTATTCAGATCTAATAAATCAACAGATGTTAAAGCAATTTCTGCCTTCTCTCTTCTATTGCACATCAACAGGAACGTGCTGAAGTGCTTTTTTGTACCGTTTAGCATCTGACATTTCAGCACATCTTGTGAGTGTGCATTAGGAGAATGGAATGTTACTATATTTGTACTTGCAGATTTGGAATGAGTATAAAATCTGGAGAGATGCAATGTGCACATGGAATGTTTTCCAGAGGGGTTGAGGCTGAGGAAACCCAGCACAGTGAAGCTTGAGCTGTCTTGACACTTTGGGCTGCAAATGCATGGAGTCAGAGTTTTGAAATGGAACTGAAAACTATAGAAACTTGTAGCTGCTTCTCCAAACCCCACTTAATGGTGGGATCACAGATGCCATTGTAAAATACTGAAATAGTGTGTTTGATTTTTGCAGTTACTCTGAAAATATCTTGTTCCTTCCTCTTGTCTCCTGTGGGTGATGTCCCTCTGGCTGCTGGCTTCAGAAGGGCTATTTTTAGGGAAACCAGGCTTTTACTGCTGAGACCTGGCAGGGCCCTGAGACAGCCCTGTCTTGCCACTGCACATCAGCAGAATCTCTCCCCATGCTCTTTCAGCAGTTTGCTGTTAGATCCTTCCTTGCCCGTGCAGGGTGGTCCCTGGAATCACCACAAGCTTTCAGACAGTACAAGTGTGTGTCTCTTGTGTGTCAGGGCCCTGAGGGCACCAACAGGCTCCAATCATCCTAAACAGCCTCCCCTGGGCCCTCCAGCCACATCTCTGTCCACGGCCCAGGAGCCTCTTTCTGCTCACCCTGGAGTTTTCAGCCCTGACCTGAGCCAGGGGACAATTCCAGCCATGGTCACAGCTGTGTCAAGTCTGGACCCCAACTTCAGACTGACACTGTGGCCAGGTCCCAGCCCTGCTCTGTCACTGTGGATCTGCCTGGGACATCTGGAGGGGACTGGCATGTTGCTGGGGCAGTGAGGAGCCAGCAGCCTGGACTGCATTTTGACATGGAAGATGGGTCTTGGGAGACGGGCCTAATTTTTAACTCACCCCAAGAGAAATTGAGCTCTGTCCAGAGGTGAAGAAACACCTCTACAAAAGGTGCAGAGGCTCCTTCCTTGTAGATTTGTGTAGGGATAGTATTTGTGCCCGAAAAAGTGGAGATAAATTGCAGAGGCAAAACCAGTAAAATCTTTCTTCCTCTCCTCCTCAATCAATTTATTTGGATGTTACCTTTCCTTTCTAAGTTAATTTCTCTGCCCCTGCCTGGGCTCTGCTTTGTCTTTTTTAAGAGTAGCACGAGCGTCCAGGTGTCCTTTGCCTGCTCAGCCCCTGTGCTGTGCTGTGCTGGCAGGGCTCTGTTTCCAGCACTGGCTGCCTTTGCAGTCTCTGGGGTTCCAAGGCTGAACCGCTTTTCTCCTTCCACAAGATTCATAGACTTTTTAATCGGTGAAGCTAAAACGAGCATCTTAAATAAGCCCACAGCTTCCAGGGGGTTTCCACTGCAGTCCAGCCACTTCTCAGGCCAAGTTACAGGACGATGTGTCGCCTCCTGAGGTGCAGTCCCACCCCAATGCCCCTGTCCCTGAGACGCAGAGGCAAACTGGGGCAATGCTGCAGAGGGGCTGTAGCCAGTCTGGACTCCCCTGGTGGAGTGTTAGCGTTAGGGCAGCGGGAAGGACGGAGCCCCGCGTCCCCAGCGCCATGTGCCCGAGCCCGGCGCGATGGGATCGAGCTGTCCCACCCCGGTGTGCCCGAGCTGTCCCCATCCCGGTATGCCCGAGGTGTCCTCATCCGGATGTGCCCGAGCTGTCCCCACCCCCGTGTGCCCGACCTGTCCCCACCCCGGTGTGCCCGAGGTGTCCTCATCCGGATGTGCCCAAGCTGTCCCCATCCCGGTGTGGCCAAGCTGTCCCCATTCTGATGTGACCGAGCTTTCCCCATCCCTGTGTGCCCGATCCCATCCCGGTGTGACTGAACTGTCCCCACCCCGGTGTTCCCGATCCCATCCCTATGTGCCCGATCCCATCCCTGTGTGCCCGAGCCCATCCCGGTGTTCCCGATCCCATCCAGGTGTTCCCGATCCCATCCCGGTGTGCCCGATCCCATCCCGGTGTGCCCGATCCCATCCAGGTGTTCCCGAGCCCGTCCCGGTGTTCCCGAGCCGCCAGTCCCAGCCGCCGCCGCCAGGTGTCGCCGTGGGGCGCGGCGGGACCCGCTGAGGGCGGTGCCGGTGCGGGGCCGGGGAAGGGCGGGAGGAGCCTGAGGGGCGCGGGGGAGCCTGAGGGGCGCGGAGGAGCCCGGAGGAGCCTGAGGGGCGCGGGGGAGCCCGGAGGAGCCTGAGGGGCGCGGAGGGGCCTGGAGGAGCCTGAGGGGCTCGGAGGAGCCCGGAGGAGCCTGAGGGGCGCGGAGGAGCCCGGAGGAGCCCGGAGGAGCCTGAGGGGCGCGGAGAGGCCCGGAGGAGCCTGAGGGGCCCGGAGGGGCCCGGAGGAGCCTGGAGGAGCCTGAAGGAGCCTGAGGGGCTCGGAGGAGCCCGGAGGAGCCTGAGGGGCGCGGAGGAGCC
>VZTT01055164.1:0-26130 GCA_013400855.1 Buphagus erythrorhynchus | reverse complement strand
ACTGTCACTGTAATCTGTGCACACCCACTGTCACCTGTGCACACCCACTGTCACTGTTACCTGTGCACACCTACTGTCACCTGTGGGCACGTACTGTTACCTGTGCACTCACACTGTCACTGTCACCTGTGCACACCCACTGTCACTGTCACCTGTGCACCCACACTGTTACCTGTGCACCCACACTGTTACTGTCACTTGTGCACACCCACTGTCACTGTCACCTGTGCACTCACACTGTCACTGTCACCTGTGCACACCCACTGTCACTGTCACCTGTGCACCCACACTGTTACCTGTGCACCCACACTGTTACTGTCACTTGTGCACACCCACTGTCACTGTCACCTGTGCACTCACACTGTCACCTGTGCACACCCACTGTTACCTGTGCACTCCCTCTGTCACTGTCACCTGTGCACACCCACTGTCACTGTCACCTGTGCACTCACACTGTCACCTGTGCACACCCACTGTTACCTGTGCACTCCCTCTGTCACTGTCACCTGTGCACACACACTGTCACTGTCACCTGTGCACCCCACTGTCACCTGTGCACTCTCTCTGTCCCTGTCACCTGTGCACACACACTGCCAAGGCTGCACTCAAGTCCCGAGGGCGCTGTTGCAGCTTTCAGCTCCATCTTTGTTGAGCAGAAATCGAAGGTTAAGGTGCAGCCCTGCAGAATTCCTGCCCCTGTGTCTATCATTCCCACGGCTGAGGTCCTTAGGGCTGCTGGCACGTTCTCCACGGGGACTTACAAAGGATCATTCACAAATACCCAACCGAATGTTTACTGCCCTTGCCCTAGGCGGAATCAGGCCAGCTAATAAATACACGTGTAATCCTTCTTGGAGGAGCCTCAGCTCAACTGAAATCTTATGAGAATGAGTTCCATAGGTTAATTATGTGCTGTGTAGAAAAGGATTTTATGATTTAAAATGTTGCCTTTCAAATTGCATTGAAGTCAAGTTGTTCTTGTATTATTAAAAGAGGGTAACCAGTCAGCCCAGAGCTGACGGCAGGACTCAAACAATACGTGTTAGCGTCAAAATGTGTGAAGCGTAAACAGGACTTGGGTTACTGTCTACTCTTGTTAATGTTAAGACTTTCTCTAGATTCACTTTAAATTTTGCTGTGAAAATGTATTTCTTTTCTTCAGATGTGAGTTTTCTATGCCTTCCATTTCCTTCCATATCCCTGTGTTCAAACATCATGACATCTCCTGTATTAATGCTTCTATCAAGTCTTCTTTGACTCACTCATTCTCTCTCCTGGGAAATCCTGGTCTTTCGGCCATCATTTGAAATTTCCCAGGCCCTGTGTCACCAGCATGTTGTGAAGGTGAAGAATTCACCAGCTTCAGGGCTGGTGTTTTACTCTGAAGCAGGCAGACTGTAATCTCCCTCCCTTCCACTTAACACTGCTCATGATATTTTTCCACAAGCTAAGGAGTAGTTGTTATAATAACAACATAATTACAGCTGTACAGTGCTCACATACCTGAGGTTCCTACAAAGATTTTTTTGTTTCTCTGTCCTGTACCTCAAGCATCCAGGCACCCTGCTGCCTTCCTTGACCACACTCATTCCCATGATGGCTCTCCAAAGCTGTTTGCAGTCATACCCAGGTAGATTTTGTACCAGCACCATTAGCTGTGAGCAGCAATGTCTGAAATCAGCCGTGCCCTAGTGCTTTACTAAGTACAATTATCTCTTAAAATGCCCAGACTGGGCTGGCCTTTATTTTATCCCTGTAATTGAAATTTGGCTTCAAGTGTTTCTAACTACAGCCAGTAAATAGAGGCAAAGCTCAGTCCCTGAGCAGTAATTCATTCACCCATTGTCCAACAATGTCTCCAGTGATTTATTTGATGACTGTTGCTTGGCTGTGGAGGAGATGGGGTGAGCAGTGGGGTGACAGGAGCACTGATGAAAGGGCAGGTTCAATTAAGAAGCAGCTAAAAAATTTGTAGAGTGCATGGGAGATGAGTGTGTGTTGGAGATTGGAACATACATTTCTCAAAGGTCTAGGAGGGGACGGAAAAATGTGTGTTTTTAAATAAGCTAGCATCCAGATTTTGTTACCCTTATTTAGGGTTATCCCAACAGGCTAACTCTCAGACTTTATTCAAGTTTGCCCTTGTAATGCCTACATTTTCTTCCTCTTTGGATTTTGTCCAGGGAAAGTAGGGAGCAGCTATCAGTGAGTTCCCAGTAGTGCTCTGAGTAGAGGGAATGGCCAGGACATATGAAAATAAGATAGGATTACTCATTTTAAGAAGTGGCAAAATCTGGCCTGTAGATACTACTGCTATTTTCCTACTTATCCAGAGTATTGGCCATAAGCCAACAGAAAAAGCTGCCAACTAAAACGTTTTGAGAAAGGAAACACTGTTTGAAGCCTGGCAGTAAATGTTTTCCTTCTCCTGAAATATGTGCTGAACATATATAAAGAAGGAAGACTCAGGTGTGTCTAGTGAGGTTTAACATTTTGTAACCATATGGATGAATTTGTTTACATTTTCACACTTTGTTCTTTAATAGATGAACACTGTAACTAGTGGTTTTTAGTCAGAAACAGTACTTAAAGACTGAAAACAAGAGACAGCGTAATGCAGTTGGGTGAATCCACTAAAAAGGCAGTAGTGTAGCATTAAAATGCCAACACCATGAATTCTTTGTCAGTTTAAAATTCCTTTGCTGTTCTGCCACTTTCTTTGTTTCTCTGTGCTCCTGTTTTTCCTTGTAACTGAAAACATCAGATGACCACGAGGGATGAATGTGCAGCGGTGCTGCCTCCCAGGATGTGTAGCTGCAGCCTCTAAGCCCAGTGTTACAGCAGCCAGGATCCACGTGGCCAATTGTTTTGCAGACATAGTGGTGGTGTATTTATGTATTTCTGAACTTGTTTTTCAGGCTCTGTGGCCGTCTGCATATCGTGGAGCTTGCTGCTTAACAGCAGAAATAAAGCACTTGTCAGGCAGCAGCAGTGCGTCAGTGCAAAACTGAATTTGCAGGACTAAAGTTTACACGAGGCAACAACAAAATCTACTGTGCCATTCTGTGAGGCAACAAAGGTAATTTGTTATGCAACATAATGAGGACTTGTGTGTGATAGGCAGCAGTGGCTCTTGGTTACAGGGCACTGACATCAACAAGCACATGCAGAGCTCACATTTAAGAGAATTGCTATACATAGCACAGAATTAACAAGCTTAGTTGTTATTACAGGGTTTCTTTTAATCTTAAAATTTGCAGAATAAACAAACACATCGAGACTGGTCCTGCAGTCCTTTATGTTATGGGTAAGACCTTCCTCATTTCCTTTTGGGTTGGTTTGTGTCTCAGACTTGACCATCAGCCTGGGGGCCACGAGGGCAGGGTCACAAGTGTCATGCATTTCACGTGGCTCTGACACATTTGGCAAGCCTGCCAGCCCACACAATGCCAGGGGAAGGGCGAGTGCAGGGGGAGAAGTTAGACACAGTCACAATGCTGTTTGTTGCTGCCCAGAAGTCCGTGATGTCTGATCCCACATGCTCCACTGCTGCTCTTAGCACATGCACTCCCACAAGGCAGTTATCCTTCCTGGTGGGAGGTAGTGGTCCTGCACCTGTTTTGCAGATAAACTGCAGTGTGCAGGCTGTGTGCAGAGCTGGGAATGGAGCCCTGGCCTCGAGGGCAGTAGGGCTCATCTGCTTTGCCATATCACCTTTCAAAGGAAATCTACCTGCTGGTGTGATAGGCCTCTTGTTTATGATGACTTAGGCTGCTCTCTGTCTCCAGAGCTGGAGCTGGACCCAAAGATCCTGTTTGCTGACATTCCAGTACTGTCTCACAACTGCTTGTGTAACTCACTGTCGGGTATGTGTTCTCCTGGCCCACAATGAATGTTTCCCTTGTCATCCAGCTGAAAGAGAGTATGCAAGCAATCTCTTCCTGAGAGCTCCAAGGGAGAGAGTGGGCTCGAGCTTCACTGATGAATTAATGCAGTAGAAATAAGGAATCAAGACTGTGCCACACGGCCTGCAGAGGACTGAGCTGAAGCTGTGTTGGTAGCCTTTGTCCTGGCAATCTGTGGGGTTGGTTCTGTTTCTTCAGTGTACGTGTAACACTGTACCTTGTTCATGATACTCTGCAATAGTCATAGTTCAGCAAACAGTGTAGTTCCAGGAGTGCTGTGTTACTCCGGGTAAATGCTTGCTTTTTGCCTCAAAAGCCTGGTTGGCCAGACCACGTCAGGAGAAGCTGCTCTTGCAGAAAAGTCAAAGACCCCCATTGCCTGGTGTGCTGTGCCTTAAGTATCATTGCCAGTGGCAGGATGCTGGAGCTCCTCTGCCTGTGCCAGTGGCTCAACAAGGGCCTGATCTGTTTACTCCTGCTCAAACAGGAGCCCAACTTCTTAGCACAGTTACAGCAGCAGTACAAATAAGGGCAGGCCACTGAGTTAACCACTACCTTGGTGAAGTTACTTCACCTCTCAGTGACTTGGGGTGTACAGGAAAATCATCACTATGAACTTGCTCTCTGGCACTCGAGGGTTTAACCAAACACATTGAAACAGCTAAAGAAAAGCAGTGAAACAAGCACTGCTTTAGTGGTTTATGGTGTATTGTTAGACATGACACTCAGGTCAAGGTATTCAAACTAGGATGAGATTGAGAAAAAATTGCTCTTGGTGCTGGAGAGGTACCTGTACTGTAACAGGTGCCTGCCATTCAGCAGTGGCCTCCTCACATTAAGAGGCAGATGGGTTTGTCTAGCCCCATTTTCTTATGCATTTTTTTCACAGCCTCTTGAACAATAGGGATCTAGTCCTGACTGAAATATTTTAGGAGCCACTGTGACAGAAATACTTCATGATGATACTGGTTATTTTAATTTAAGACATGCTAGTTTAATTACTAACCAAAGCAATTAAATTAAGTCTAACCAAATTAATATTGCATCATAAGAAGCACTAAGATTCCATACTGTGAGGATAAGAAGCAAACAAACCAACCCTTTCATGCAGAAGATGCTATCTAGCATTTGCATAGATATTGTGTACATAATTAAAGCCATCCTTAAACGTGTAACGCTGTTATTGTAGCCCTTGCTATTTTGTAGCAGTTGGGAGATCTTATAATGAATGAGTACAAAAATATCCCAGGGACTCTAGAAAGCATTGTAGTGACTTTGCATACAATGATCCTCTTAAAGTAAGCTCCACAAGCATCCTTGATTTTTCCCAGGGAAACACCTTGTTAGTGTCCGCCAGGATGAATGCCATCGTGCCTCACGAAAACGCTGATCCTGGCAGAGCGAAGGCTCGCAGGTGAGCGGCCGGATGGCGCTGTGTGCAGCGAGGGCAGAGTGCACAGAGTGTTCTCCACGGAGCCGGGGCTGCTCGGCTGAGCCAAGGGCCGTGCGGAGGTGAGCGGTCACTGCAGCCAGCCCCGGGTCACGGGCAGGTGAGCGGTCACTGCAGCCAGCCCCGGGTCGTGCGGAGGTGAGCGGTCACTGCAGGCAGCCCCGGGTCATGGGCAGGTGAGCGGTCACTGCAGCCAGCCCCGGGTCGTGGGCAGGTGAGCGGTCACTGCAGCCAGCCCCGGGTCGTGCGGAGGTGAGCGGTCACTGCAGCCAGCCCCGGGTCGTGCGGAGGTGAGCGGTCACTGCAGCCAGCCCCGGGTCGTGCGGAGGTGAGCGGCTCCCGGCGGGTTCACGCTTGGCTGCGGGGCGGAATTGTGCAGCGGCAGCGATCCTGCGGCAGACGTGCCGCGGGCTTGTCGTTCCGCCTGAGTGCAGTTACTTGCGAATGTCCCGCTGCTTCTTCCTCTGCAGCCCTGCTTTCAGGACCACTTCAAGGTCAAGGCTGCTAGCAGCGTTGTGAGTGCAGTGCTGCCTCTCAGACCGCGAGGCCTGTGGTACTGGGTGATTATTTTCGATACGCTTGTGCAGTACCTGCTGCAGTGAAATGTTGTTTTCCCCACAACTTGCTCCTCCTGCCTAGCAGCAGCACAATTCATGTGACTTTGGTGCATCTGTCAGCCCTGCTGCCGGTCCCCCAGCATCAGGCACAGCAAGATGAAGGAACAGCTCAGTAATGTTTAGCTGAATAAAGTATCACACACAGATCTTGCCCCATTGCTATCAGCAGATTACCAAAATGAGAATGAGTACAACTTCAAAAACTGATTTAAGAGGGATTTTCACCTCTAAGTGCTTGGACTGCGATCTGGTATGGCAGCAAATGGATGTGTGGAGTTGTGTGTTTTAGGCCTCTGCTTGTGTTTTCAAGGTGCTACGTTAGGGTCAAGCTCATCTGGGTTGGGATGGTGTAATTTGCTCCTTGGAAAGAAGCCTACTACCTGATTTCTCCATGTGGATGGGCGGTTTTTTTTTTTGTTTTTTTTTTTTGCAAATGGTGTGTCTGTATTGCTTTAAAGTCAGTATTGTGCCAAACTGCACCTATAGAAAAGCCTTCCAAAAGTCAGGAATTTTGACCATCACAGGATTTGGTTGTAACCATTAAGAGAAGTGAAAATTAATAGATATTCCTTTATTCTGCTTGCAGTAGACGCTGCAACAGGTGACTGTCAGAGACAGGGTGGGTGCGGCTGTCAGGGACTGACAGGTGACCAACCAACTTTAGTTGACCAAAGGAGTAGTTTTTCTATTGTAATCTAAAGCCAAGTTCAATGCAGGTATGTTTGAGGTATTTGCCAAGTGCTAGGACTTGATAAGTGCTGTGAGTAAGATTAAACTTTGAATTAACCACTTTAAAAGTCATAACAGGTCGAGTATCTAATGAAGAATGAAAGAATGAAATTAGTGGGAGCAGGAGAGTTCCCACCAGAGCAAGGAGAGTTCCCTGAGAGCAGTGGCAGCCCCTGCAGGGGCAGCTCCTGTGCTCCCTTCTCACAGCTGCTTGCGTCTTCTCTCCTCCCGGGACTGTGGCTTGGCTTAGCTTTCACTCTGTTTGTTGTCAGTACAGGCTGATTTGAATATGGTCCGAGTGAAAACAGTTACAGTCTCAGGATCTGCCCCCAGGAGAGTTTCAGCTGTGTTTTCAGAAGTGGTCATGCAAACAGCTCTCTCCTGGTAGTCAGTTACGTCATAGCCCAGCCTTTCTTATTTCTTAGCTACAGAGCACAAAATACTCAGAAATCTGCTGCATTCATACCATGAGAACCTCACTTAGTGAAAGGAAAATGTTCCAGAGTGATGTCCAAGTTTCCCCCTGCATTTCCTTATCCAGGACTTGTCCTAGCCACAGGGGACTCCCAAAGCAGCCCTGGGGAGTGGTGGCAGCTCTGGCCCTCAGCCTGACCCCTCTGTCCCTTTGCTGGCCTGGGTCAGCCCATGGGTTCCTCTTTACACTTCCTGCAGGGCTGCTCACTACCTGAGTGCTGCTGCTGGGTGAGAATGGGAAGTTTGGGGCTGCTTCTCCTCTCCCCACAGCAAAAGCAAAATGCTGAGCACTCCCTTCCCACAGTTCCCCCACAGTGCCAGAGCAGTGAGACCTCTTGGTGCTATTGCAAGGCATCAGTCTTAACTTCATGTGTGTTTGTGAGTGGGGTCTTGGCTGCTCTGAGGTTTTCTTGTGAGGCTCCAGATCCTTAAAGTTATGTTAAGAAAAGAAAATGTCAGCTGTAAAAAGCTCAATACTGCCCCAGTTTTAGTCCTTATAAAAAAGTAAAGAATTTAAATTAATAATATATAATAAAATTTAATTTTTGCTCTAATGGTTGCATGAAAAAAATTAGAAACTAGATGCAACTGTAACCTAAAACTGTAGGGAGAAATTAACTGATAATTAATAAGAAAAAAAAATCATACTTTAAAAGTTATTTTCATGATTTTAAATGCTATGTTGCCAATATCATCTCTTTAAATTCAAGATGGTGATACTGCTTTCTCCTCCAAATAATGTTATAACAATATGTAAAATATGTTTAATACTGTTAGTTCATTAGAATTGGGCAAGCATAGACAAGCAGAAAATGCAGAACAGCACAAAGCTGATTCCTTATGGACTTCACAGGACCATCAGGTCATTCTCACTGCTTATCAGAAAATATGTAAATAGCTTCTGGCTCCCTTGCTTGCTCAGATAGGGAGGCAAGATCTTTTCCATAAGCCTTCTTCCAGGAAACTCACCCTTCTTAAGGTGTGTGGTAAGAAATGATAGCAAAAAGAAAAAGCAAGAAGGATAAAAGGCAACACTAGATAAGGACAAGAATACAAAGGGATCCTGGGAAGCAGTGAGGGAGGGGTGTGGGTTGTCAGGATCTGAAGAATGCTGAATACACTGATAAGGTGAGATGAAACCTTGGTCAGGAGTCTATAAGTTAGGCCGGGCAGACAAGCTGTCTGCAGGCTGAAAAATCCAACTGTGGCAGTGGACATGCAAAACAAGATTCCTTCATGGCAAGAGCAAGAAACTGAGCAGGTGGGATTTGTGTCTGCAGTACCTTGTAGCTATTTTTATCCTTTCAGGAGATGCTTAGGTGCCACAGCTGCGTTCAGTGCATGGGGAACAGCCTTACTTGGACAGTATCATCTGTACAGGGAGAGCTGGTGGAGGGTGGAAAAAGTGAAGTATTAACCGTGCTCTGCGGGAGGAAATTGGAAATTTGGATTAAGGAATTATCTCAGGAGCACTCAGTGAAGAATTATAGCCAGCAGTGTCTTGCTGCTCATTGTTCTCTGAAATTTGACACATTAGCTCCCTTGACATAGATGGTCATACTAGAATGTCCAAAGAAGTAGAGTCCTTTCAAAGCAAGGTTTAACCTACACATGCCACAAAAGCTACTGATCAAGTGCTGGCAAAAATCAGTCGTGGAGAACTCTGCCTCGAAATCGGTCAATTCTGATGCAGATATAAACTCAAAAGCACCAACAGTCACTGAGAGTTATTGGTGCAAAACACTTCCTAAGGTCCTGACTGTTTTTCCTAGTTGCTCCTTCTCAGCTGCTTAGGTTTTCATCACATCTGCCATTAATTCATACAGGGGTTAGGATAGGTGTCTGGATAGATGCCTCAATTTAGAGTATTAATTTGTAATTACAGTGCTTCTAGATACAGAAGTACTGTACCTTCTGTTTTGAAAAAAAAATCAATGGAACATATCCTTTTTCCTTGAGGAAGGCAGTTGTTAAGATGTCACAAGTACATTGGGAAAAGAAGCTAACCACTGTGTTTTAGCCTGGATAAGTTCACTCATCCCACATGTCCAGTGGGAAAGAAGCTGGCAGTGGTGGGAAGGCAGGGGCAATGCAAAGAGCACACCAGTGGGCAGGGGAAGGGGTGTCTTCCTCTGGTGTGGGTTTATGCCAGGTAAAATTGTGACTGAACTCTTGACTTTGCAGTTTCTGTGACTCCGGGTGGAAGCTGTGTGCATAGAGTGCCCCAAGCACTCCTCCACAGGTGAGGGTGAAGTTGCAATGTGCTGATGTAACTGGTAGGGACAGATGTTTGTCCAAGGAGAGGGGAACCAGCACCCTGCAAGAGACAGCAAGGAACTGCTGCTGCCTGGGTTTTGTTCTGTGTCGGTGTGGAGGGACAGCTCTGCTCATTCCAGAGGACAGGGGCAGGGGAGAGATGTGGCACTGAGCATCCCCAAAGCACACCCATGTGTGCTTTGGAAAAGGAAATTCCAGGTGGAGGGCTCTTCAGGTTCCTTTGTTCTGTGACATTGGTTTTCCTGCCCTGCTCAGAACCTTATTTGTGGCTAGCACAGCTGTAGGAGAGGGTCTGGAGTTGCTGTTGTTTATTGCAAGCTATTGCCCATACTGTGCATTAAAAGAATGTCAGGCTTCAAAAATATAATGTTGCCATGATTTAGCATCTATTGGTTTGAAAATTCTCATCAAACCTTTCTTGCAAGTAAAATTTACAAGAGTTCCTCTTGTAAACAAGAGTTCAAGTTCCTCTGCTGCTGAACACCACTCTTGCTGTTTATGACAGACAATAAAACAGGAATACAAGGTTCAGCTTGCCCTGGAGGGATGTTCCAGGCCTCCTACGAGGGCATCTTTTGGATTCAGGCTTTTCTTAGAGACCACGCTTGCGTTTGGTTCAGAAGTTGAGGCCACTCTTTCTGTGGGGTCTGCTCACTGTCCTCCATTTAGTTTTCTAGTTGCCTCATGTCTGCTGGCCTTCCCACCAAATCCAAGCTGCAGCCCACGGGAGCAGAGCTTTGTGCTTTACTCCTGACATGTTGCCAGGGGTGATGACTGGATTTGCATGTCTGTCACTACTACACCTGAAGTTAGTTTTTGATTTATCAGAACACCATCTCCCAAGCAGTGGCCTGAACCTCGGGGAAGGCTGGCACAAGGTGCTGCTGAAGTGCAGAGGACAGTGAAGGCCATTTTTTGGCTGGAGGTCAGCCAGACATCTGTGTGGGCTGTGGGCAGCTGGTTTCTGCTGTGCATTAGTGCTGGGCTGGCTCAGGCAGGGCAGAGCATCCCTGGTGTTGCAGGGCGCGCCTGTGGGATGCCCTGTGTCAGCCTGAGGGGCCGGCAGGGCTTTCCACGGGAGTTTCTGTGGTAGGTGGAAGCCTGTGGCATGTGTGATGTTTGTGAGGAAGGCAGGCCTGTGGGTGGCTGGCTGGCTGAAGGCCATGCTGGGAGCTGCCTGGGAGGAGGAGGAGATGCATGGCAAGGAAGCAGTGCCCTCAGTTGGCTGTGGCAGACCCCGGCCCGCCATCCCCCCACGTTACCTGGTGCTTCCCAGGCAGCTCCTCTGAGGAAATGGAGGCTGGCACGAAACGAACCAGCAGATTTGATTGCAGTAATCACCTTTCCTCGAGAAGGAGATAAAGGAACAGCTGGGTAACATTTGGCCTGACTCAGTATTTCACTTACCAAGTGCAAAGTCGTGGCTGAAGAGATTATGCTTGTAAACTGAGGGGGCTGGCTGTTCCTCTGCCCGGGCCAAAGGTACAGGGCGGCTCTGGGGCAGTGCCAGTAGCAGGTGGTGGTGGCAGTGGCCGGTGGACAGCGGTGCCCCGGGAAGAGCCAATGCCCGGGGAGAAGAGGAACCGTCCCGGGCGGCAGCGGGAGGCGAGCGGGGCGTGTGAGCCCCAGTGGCCCGGGCCAGGCACGCTGCCGGTGTCCCTGTGCCCCGCTCGGGGCCGGGCCGAGCCGCAGCAGGAGGAAGAGGCGGTGGCCGGGCCGGGGCGGGGCGGGCTGGGGCAGCCGGAGCCGGGGACGCCCTGTCGGTGCGAGGCTGCGGAGGCACGGCCGGGTAGGACCGCGGCTCGCGTTATTGCTTTGCTTCTTTTCTGACCTCCCCCGACCCCTTGCCAGCAGCGGGAGCCCCTGCTGAGCGCTCCCGGCTCTGCCCGGGCCGGGATGCCCCGGCTGAGCGCTCCCAGCTCTGCCCCTCTGCCCCCTCCCCGGCTCTGCCCGGGCCTGGCCGAGGGTCCGGCACCGCCTGAGCTCTGCCGGGCCCCGCTGGCTGCGGGTCCCTCCCGCTCCTGCTCGCTGACCGCTCCTCGCCGGCTCCTCTGTCTCGCTGCTGGCGCTTTTCGCGCTGTGAAAAAGTCCCCAGTCCCGCTGCGGTGGCAGCTTCGAGTCCGAGGTGAATCCCTTCTCCCTAGCGTGCTTCTGGGGTCTCTTCCCCTTTTCGGAGGGGAGGAGATGAGAAGAGGGGTTAGGATTGAATAAAATCAGGTGTTACTGCATCAAAAAGAAACCATGAGAGAAAAAAAAAAGAAAAAAAAAAACAGAAGAAAAAAGAAAATAAAATCAAACTCACCAAGGAGATGTGACTACAGTGGCTAATTTAGCAGAAACTAAAGGGAACAGGGCCTCCAGTTAGGAAACTTTCAAACCTCAGCGAGGTCTGGCAGCTGCTGGGAGTGGGGAAGTGTGGCTGGCAGCGTGTCTGAGGCTGACACCTCCTGCCCGCCAGCATGTGTCAGACCGTTTAGGGTGTTCATGGCAAGAATTCACCAATTAAACAACATTTCATCTTTTTTTCCTGAAATGTTTTCCACGTGTGCTGTCCTAAAGAGTAACCTCAAATTTTTTAATGATGTGAAGCATTGATGTTGTCTGTCTTCCTCAGCAAGGTGCTTTCCTTAGCTGTGATTCATCTCCCTGTTTTTCTGTTCCAATTAAGCTGCTCACTTAGAGCACGGAGACAATCAGTGTCTCATCCTATGAGCTGGGCTCGGCATTATCAGTGAGTTTGTCCTCCGGAGTGGGTTCTTGGTAGACCGAAGGTGTTTTCAGTTTCAGGCTATTGTATTTTACTGGCAGTTGTAACACGAGGGAGTTTACCAGTGATCTGGTAAAGCTCGAGCAGACTGGGAGGGGTCTGGTAAGAGCGGAGCCTTGATTGCAAATGCTTGTGTGATCTTGGGTTGCTTCTGGGAGACTTCACATCCCGTCAGAGAGCTCAGACAGCTGCTGAGGCACCAAATTTTGCTGTTAGGGCTGTCCATTGCCCTCGGATCAGAGTCTATATTAAAGGCTTACATGCAGTGTTCTAGTAAGAGTTTTTGTAACATGAGGATCAGTGAGTTAATCTTTGACATTATCAGAGGATTCTCTGGGAGCTCAGTCTCTTTTGGCAATGAGTGGCCAGACACTGGAGCTGAGATGCTTGAGGAGGGGAAGAATTCCCTTGCAATTCCCAAGAATGAAAGGAGTCTGGCAGTGGTGTTGTTGGAGCCTCCAGTGTCCTGCTCACTCCACTTTTATGGAGTGGCAGCTTCAGGAGTGCCCAGAAATGATGAGGAACAGACATGATCACCAAATACATTATTTTGCAGAGGAATTTAAAGCGAAGCACATTACTTTTGTCACCATTTGCAGTAGACTTTCTAAAATCATGAATACTTTTTGATTGACAGCTTTGACTCAGCTGCAGCCTGGCTGCTCTGGCCAGGCTGCATCTCCCTAGTGGTGTCATCACCTCCCCTCTGAGTGATCTCACACCTCGTGGGAGGTGAGCTCTGGCAACTGAACCACAGCTCCGGTGAGGCACCACTTCAAAAACAAGTTTTTGTTGAAAACAAAAACACAGTAGGTCTTAGTGCTTTTAGAAATTAAGTACTAGACAGACTGAGGGCCTTTAATGGAAAGCTTTTTGTTTGTTTTTTTTTCCCTAGGAGAAAGACAAAATTTTCAATAGAAAAACATAATGAAGGGAGTTTTTTGACTAGCACTTCCTAAGATCCAGTATTAATGGAGGGATGAGGAATGAATGCAGTCAATCTTGTCCATTTCTTGTCTTGACAGCATCCATGAGTGAAACATTGACTGCCACATCATCCTGGTGCACTCTCTTACCTACAAGTAGGTGGATGTGTAAATCTTCCTGCTTTGCCCCAAAAGTCTGCATGGTGCAGGTGGATATTGCAGACCTTTCACGCCTTGGTGGATTTGGTGCTGTTTGCACACCAGTTGTCCAGTTCCTAGGCTAACAGAGCAATGAGCAGGAAGTTTCATTTCTCACACTTTCGAGGCCTATATCAGAGTTTTTTTTGTTGTGGAAGTTCTTTAGGGATGCTGTGTGCACCAAGTGCTGTTTCCAAGGAAAAATGCCGTGAGCGGGTTCTAAACTTGATAACCATGGGTGCCATGTTCTAAATAGTGGATTTTATTTCTTCCTTGTGTAGTGTTTCTCTAAGTTGGCAATGAATTTTAGCCAAATATTTCTGGCTTGTCCTTCAGGAATCACATTAAAGTCTGTCAAACAGTGTGGCTGGGAACCTTCCTGTGCAACATCTGGGTATGAGCAGTACTGGAAACAGGATCCTGGCAGAAACCAGCCTTGTCTCTGAACCATTATGTTTTTTCTAATGAGATCAGTTTGCCACCTGCATCTCTCTGGGATGTGACTTTATTTTAAAGATTTTGTAAGCCTAAAAACAACCTTCTGACCTTCCTCCCATCCATCTTTTGCTTTATTCTCTATTTCCTTCTCTTCTTCTCCATCCTCTCTCACGGTGCTGTGTTCTTGCAGACATTCCTTATTGCTGGTTTGAGGTGAACATTGTTTCACAACTACTTGAGATGAGAAGGCAGGAGCTTGCACGTGAGACAAAGAGCCCTCAGGATTTAGCAGCACAATCAGCCAAGCTTGGTAGTGCCCTGGTTCTCATCACTTACTCCTTCCTGAGTGTTTGTGGTGGCTCAGCAGAGCCCAGCTGTGGAACCCTGAGTGCCCACATAAGATCTGCTTCTCCAGGGCATGAGCTGGAGGTCATTGAAGAGCTGTGAACAGTGAGGCCAAAACTCTTCACTGAGTCTGTGATCCAGGAACTCACAGAGTAATGCTGGACTGTTACACTTCTTATTACTTTTCATGGAAGTTGCTCATATGTAAGGAATTTATGTTGAAGGTCTAAGTATTTGGGATTATACTTTGTATTTATTGTCAACAGTCAAAATAACATTGACACTGAAACTTCTGTGGGAAGGTTGTGAACTATTAATTATTTTCAGTCTACTTGGCATAACATGAAGGATTATTAACATAACCAGTCTTACAGGTGATGATAAATTCAGCAAGCATTACTTCTACTTTTTTAAGAGGTTAGTTTTCATTCTTATTAATGTTTCACATAGATGCCTTATTCCAGCTGACACAAATTCCTTTTAGAGCTAAACCTTGTAATTCGCCAGGAAGTTAAGATATTTTTTTTAAATCATTTCCCCTCTTAATATAGCAATCAGAGTTTTCCTTTTATCTTGTAGAAAGCAAAACATCGTGACATTATCTCAGTTCTGCAGTTACCTAACATTAAATTCTGTGTTTTACCAATCTATCTTAAGAGGAAGGACATGTCTGTTAAATCTTTGTCTTCACCTTCAATTAAGCATTTCACTAACAGACCAGGAGGAAAATAGTGTTCAGTTGTTCCTATATATTTACCTTCAATATTGAGTGTAGCAGCCTGAATCACAGTCAGACTGAGAATGGCTGTAAGGCTGGTGAAGGGCACGTGTACATTTTGGAGTAGCTTGCACTTCTGATATACCTGCAGCCTCCTGTGTCAGGTTACTCACAGCTTTGGCATGGTGTGTCAGAGTGTGGGCAATGCACATGAAAGCATTAAATTGTGAGCAGCCGAGGTTCTGTGGCTCTGACTGACATCTGTTCTGGAGAATATGTGTTACTTTCTTGCTGGAACATAGCATCCAGGCAGAAATGAAAGCCCAGCTGAGTAATCTTGCTCATTTTACTGCCTCCATTGCATGTGTTCAGGTTTCTAAGCATGCCTTCCCTTGCTGTGCAGTACAAAACCACATTGACTACAACAGTGTCCTGTGGGCTCAGTGGCTTTTAGAAATTGAGCAATGAAACATAAATTCATGAGAAAGTAACATAACAATGCAAATACCTGTTATATTGACTGAAATGTATGTATGAGAAAACTTAGCCTTCTGATAGTCTAAATAGAGAGAACTTGTGTGTATGTGTGTGTAGGAAAGAAAAAAAATGTCATGGTCCCCCAGTGTTATTTTTATTAAGAGTAAGTATATTTATCTTTTCCCCCAGTGAGCAAGTGTTGAAGGTGTACTTGTAGTTAAAGGAAATTCATCTGGTTTTGGTTGTTACCCACTTGGTCTGGCACATCAGATGAGTGAGGGTCACTTCCTATGGTTGGAAGTAGTCAGGCTGTTTTATACTGAGAGCACTGCTCTTCTGGAGAAAACACACCTTTCAGTACCCCACCCTGACAGTTCTTTTAGCACTGGCTTGCTGGATTTCTCCTAGTCTAAACAAAGCTTTGGTGCTACTATTTGTGTTAGTTGTTTTCATTTGAGACTCAATTTTTTAAGATATTCTCTGAAATCTGCCCAAATCTGCCCTGTGTCTTTCTTCTGATACAGATGGTTTTGTGGTGCTTGATGTCATCCAATCACAGCATCACAGAATGATCTGGGATGGAAGGGACCTTACAGAACCTTAGAGATCATTTAGTTCCACCCCCCAGCCATGGGCAGGGACAACTTCCACTAGACCAGGTTGAAAAGAAAGGAAAAGAGAATAAGTAAGCTGCCATGAAAAATACTGTTTAGCCTTAGGTGAACTTAAGCACAGCCCTAGTGCTCAGAGCAGAGTGCAGGGCATACCCTGCAAGCATCTGTGTCATCTCCATCTGTCCCTAAGTCTTTTGGCTTCAGTTAGACAGACAGAAATGTGTAGCAATGTAAATAATTGCTTATATCGCTCTTTTCTACATGCCTCCACGTTTGTAATGCTGCAGACAAGTAAATACCAAAAAGAAGTGTCTATTTCTTGTCTTGACTTTTAACTCAAGTAGCATTTCTATGGCAAAGAAATGTCTATTCTGACATTCATCTTTTGTGATGTGGTCCAGTGAGTAACAGCGTAAACTGTATTTAAACATAGCAATTACAGAGAACAAAGGGGTGGCTGAGGGAAGCTGGACTTGTCCATGCACATTACAGGGCTCTTTCAGAAGGCAGCAAAGTGCCCTCTCAACTTTGGTTCCTAAAATCCAGATTTGGATGAGTTTCCTTTGCCCTAAAACTTAGCTCTCAGTGATGGCAGCTTCCTCAAAAGGGCTCAAGCCATCCTTGACACTGTAGGGAATTTTCTTAGGAATGACCTAGTGACTTCCTAAATTCCCCTCTCAGTTTTTTTGCTTGCATTCTTCTTTTCAGCTGCCTGTTTAACTGACTCTGTTTTTGGTGGGTGAGACGGGAACACGGAAATCCCATTTTTCATGTTCCCCAGCTGCATAGCCAGTGTGTTATAGTTCCACCTGTGCTGGTAGGGATTTCCTGTTTTAGAAGATTAATTAGAGTTGAGCAATCCTGAGTTCCTCTAAAAGAAACGATTTTCCTTTCCTGTGTGGAAGGGAGATTGCAGTCTTCTGAGGCTGTAAACTTCTTTAGACCCCCCCAATGTAGCAATTGGTACCAGTTAGAGATACTGGCTGGTTTCAGTTCTGTTCTGTGACATCAGTGTAAATGTGAGCAGCTGCTGTTGCTCTCTTTACCTCTTTTAGAGGTGGTTGGTCTTGCAGGAAGAGTTTTTTTGTCCAGCCAGAAATTTGTCTCTTGCTCTCTCTTCTCTCTGAGTCAAAAGGCACTATCTATATTCTACTATATCTCCCAAAATGATTGCCCTTGTTGACTTCAAAACCTTCATCCCACAAGCAGAAGTGGTTTCTAACATACCTTCCCAGTTTGGATAGCCCTAAGAGATTAATGTGCAAACAATTTTCACTTGTTTTCTGTCTTATTTTTTTCTCTTTTTTTTTTTCCTTTTTCTTTCCCCCTTGAGGGGGGATCAAATGTCCAGCACTTCTGCCTTACCCTTACTTAGCTTACCCTGGTCTAGTTCCAAAGCCAGAGGGTGAGGAAATGGCCTTTTTCCTCGTGAATTTTGCAATTTTTTTATGTGACAATTTTTCTGTCACATACCATATTAAATTGCTTGTTTCTTTCCTTACTGTGAAGTGTATTTGAGCACCACTTGTTAAGGAGGGCTAGGGTCAAGCTTCATACTCACTTTGCCTCTTTGGGGGAGGCAAGATGGGAAATTCACAGCTGGCAGTTCCCAGATTTCCAGAGTGGCAGGTCTTGGGGTGCTGAATCCAATAAATGCTTACAAGTGAACACAGAGTCACAGAGCAGGATGTGCAAAGAGGGGTGACAGGGGACCAGGAGGGATAAGAGGAGGAAGAAGAATAAAGGGGACAGTGTATCACCCAAAATGAATAGGAAAACATGGGGAAACAGGAAGGAGTTCATGAGGGACATTGAGATTTCTGATCTTGTTTCTAATTTAGGCATGAGCCATAAAAACGTATGTATTCATATATTTCTCATATGACTTGCTTTGAAGTTTAGTAAGATTCTCCATGAATAAAACTCCTTGTTCCTCTCTCTGACCTGTCACACTTAATCTTTTCAAACAGTTACAATTTAGCAGCAACTGTAAGAAGATACTTGAACTGGTCTCCTGATTCCACCCTGGCACCCAGAACCAACAGAGCAGTCAGAGGTTAATGTGAACTGGGAGAAATAAGCAATCTGTGTGTGTGCCACGGATGCAGAACCTACTGGAGATGGCAGGGCAGCAGAATGAGGGGTTGTCTCAACAGATTTTCAACAGACCTCATCAAACCCAGATGTGGCATTGTTGACTTGAGACTACTGTGGATTTGAGACTAAGAAAGAAAGCAATTCTTAATAAACACTTGGGAAATACTATTTTTTTCCCCTTCTGTTTTATGTCAAGGTGGAATTTTGGCCACAAACCAGACTTTTGTGGGCTTTTTTCCACTGTGTACTTCATGTCATGCACTTTTAAGGAATTAGACAAAAATATGTCAGCTTAGCTAGAGAACATTTTTTTTTTAATTTGATGTAACAAAAATAATTTGATCATGATTTCAAAATCTGTGCTGACAAAAACTGGAAAAATAATTTCACTCTGCTAAATACCTTTGCAAAGGTCATATTCAGCCTGTTTAGAGAAAAAAATGTGGAAAGAGATTGAGCTAAGGTAGTTCTTTAATAAATTTCCCTTTAATATCATTAACTGGACATCAAATAGGAAAAAAAAAAAGAAAGGAAAAAGATGAATTAGAAACCTTGGAAAATCATATTTAACTAGATGGAAAGACCATAAACAGATGGGATGAATTGGAAAAGAGCAACTTGTACAGAAGCTGACATATGCTAGGGACAGACTGGCTTGGAAAGAGTGTTGGACTCAGCAGGATTTGTGTGTGTGTGTAAGGTTACAGGTGAGGCTGTGTGGGCTCAGCCACTGCAGACCCAGAGTACCAAACACTGATTTTCTGGGCATGAAGAAGGCAGGTTGCTAATGAAGAGCCTCAGTGTGTGTCAGAGAAGCTGGGTGAGCCCAGCAGGCACTAAATAAACGTGCCATGCAGTGGATTATTGCAGCCTTGTGCCTCCAGCAGCCTCGAGCGTGACCCCGGTGTGTTTGGGTGCCAGCACTGGTGAAGGCAAAGCCCGACCCTGATGTGCAGAGCAGCTGCTTGCTCCGCAGTGACACTCCAGTGTCACCTGGAGCAGCAGGTGCCATCAGCCCGAAAAGCAGGGCCAGAGCCCGGTTCTGGGTGGGGGCAGGGAGGAGCAGCGCTGGGACAGCTGAGGTTCCTGCAGGCAGTGCCACAGGCGCAGGGTAGGTGTGTTCGGCAGGTAAGAGTTACCTTACCGGGGCTCAGTTCCTCACTCAGCCCAGAAGGACTGATGTAAGAACTCCTTGTCCCAGACAAGATGTGTAGCATGGGACACGGGTTTGTTCTTTCCAGCTAGGCTGCAGAAGCACTTGCCAGGTACATCTGAGCGTGGTGTGGAAAAGCCAGTGTTCCACTCCTGCAGTTCCACACTCTGGAAGGGACAGCCCCTGCAGGAGCTGTTACCGGCTGCAGGGAGAAACACAAAGCTGCTTTTGTTAAGCCTCCCTGCATTATCATTCTAATTCAGCGTTTACACAGTGCAACAGCCCCACTTCTATCAGATACTAATTATGTCTGTTCACATTTTTTCATCTTTTGAGGGAGGTTATCACCTGATCTTTAACAACTGGAAATAATCAGTTTTTTAATAGAGTTCATATGGCCAAGCCGCTATAGAACTGTGCAACTGTTCCCCCACCTGTTGTTGTGGGGGAAGGAGAGAAAACAGCAAAACAAATCATGCTGTTTTTCAAGGCATATTTTATGGATAATTTAGCTGAGCATCATCAATTCTTAGATTTGAAAATGATTAAGCCCCAAAGTGTAATGGCATGTTCTTTGATAGAAAACCTGACATGCTGTAACAGGATCTTATTTTTCATATCTGTGCGTATTTCTTTTTAACGTGTATCTGTGATAATGGTAGTTTAAGATGTGACTAAGATTAAAAGTGGTGAAGTATGCATATCTCCTTATTCAGACTTTTTCTCAGAGGAATATTTACCATAAGAGTCAAGATTTAGAGGTTAAATAAACATCTTTAGGTTAAATTATCAAAGGAAAAAACCTAATGTTTAACTATAGTGTTTTTAGAGGTTATTTTGAATCTATTATATGAAGGAATTAGCATAGGATGGTTTGGAAGTTTACAGGTGCTATTTCATGAATTGAGACTTTTTTCACTGGGATGTAGAGATTTCTTTCCCTATATTGTGACTGCTCCAGGGATTTGCTCTGTTATTAATGGCGCTTGAGAACAAAGGTGCTTGAGAGCTGATACTTGATACTTTTTTTTGCTGTTTTGAAACACCTGTCTAGTCCCCACTGTAACTGAGTCACTGTAACTTAAAATTGTACTTGACAAAAGGAATTCTAAATATAGTTTAATGACACGGTAAGGATGTACTTGAAGTTTCAGTTTCAATGATTCAGTGTTGTTGTCCATTGTGTGGGGGCACTAGAAAGGCTAGAAAGGATTTTTGTGGAACCCTTACATCACAGCTCTGCTTTAGCAGCTCTCTGCAGTGTGAGGCCTGGATGAATCACTGCAGCTAAAACAGGTTTGCCAAAGTGCTCTGCTCCAAGCTCTGTGAGTGAGCACACAGCAATAAGGATACAGGTATGTAAACATTTCCATATGCCAAATGTGTACAGACTGTCATTACCTTCCAGTCTTGGCCTTCCTTCTTCATAACCACAAGCTTATGGTGTGTGACAGGCTGAGCTCTGGCATTTCTTGCATGATTTGAGAGCTAGAAAGCCAAACTGCTGTGAAGTTGCAGGAGGTGTGGATTATATACATCTGTACATGTGTGCAATATGCACACCAATGAGCCCCCTCAGGAAAGCCTCTCCTGGCTCTGTGTGTCCTGCTTTATCCTCTGTACTGCTGCTGTGGAGGCTGTGGCAGGTGCCTGCCTGTTCCCCTGTCCCTCTTCCCCTGTCCCTATGGAGAGGGATCCAGGGCAGGAGCTGGGCAGGACAATTCTGCTTTGCAAGTGGTGGTGGGTGGTGGATGGAGGGGAAAAAGGACAGTGGAAATGCATTTCCTTTGCTGTCATCACATTCCTCTCTGAACCAGGAATGTATACCTGAGCTTTAGTGCCCTCCGTGCCCTGGCTGAAAAATAAACAGCTTTTCAGGTGAACTTCTCAGGTCTTGAGAAGTATAGACACCACTGGTCCTTCTGAGTGTTCACTTAGCCCTAATATTTTTAGAAGTCTGGAAATCAGTAGTTTTATTAGTCTTTCATCAAAAAAAGGTTATTTCACAGCATAAGGAAGAATTAAGGCTGCAGTGAGTTACCCTTTCTTAGGCAAGCAGCAGTGGCTGGCTAAAGCTTTCTCCAAAGGTGTTTGTGGATGGTTTGGTCTTTCTAGTAGTTCTTCTGTAGAGGAACTAAAAGCAGCTGGGAGTAGCATTTGGAAACCCTTCTTCAAAACACTCCTTACTGAGCACTGGAATTTCTGTGATAGCTGTAATGCAGTCATTAACCATCTCCTGAACAATCCTCTGAGCAGGACAGCCTCCTTCTGGCATGGGTTTTGCTTTGTGCCTGTCCTGATCAGCCCAGACAAAAAAATAAGCATAATAATCAGTTCCTGAGATGTGCACAACAGCTGTCACATAATTGTGACCTGGTTTTGCCACAGTGGGTGTAATTTCAGTTCCCCTGTGCTTTACAGTCTTTGAACAGTCACTGGTGCTGATGTTGCAGATGTCAGACAGAGGTGGGAGGCCTTGCTGCTGGGAGTTGTGATATTCCCATTACTTCTCTTCCAGACGTGGGAGATCAGGCACAAAAGGCTGCTGCTGGAAGCAGGGGGAAGAGGAGGCTTGGAGGAGGTTGTTCACTGGTATTTCTGCTTTCCATTTATTACCCAAACAGGAGCATCTTTCTTACCAATTGCAGTGACTTAGACCCTTGGATCTAAGTAGTGTTTAGTGCTGCTGGTGTCACACTGTCAGCTGGGCTGCAATCAGTTGCCAGGAAAAGAATTACAGAAAGGAAACAATCCAACTCAATCCACAGCTCTCAGCCCTGTGCAGTTAACAGACATAAAATGAAATAACTTATACTTGGAAAAAGTTACAGAAAATGCATGAGGTTACCTTCTTGATTAACAGCTCTGCTTAAACTTATTGCCCAGGCATTTTTCAGAGTGGAATCTGATGGTGTTCCTGGGAGTTCCTTGGATACTTGACCCTAGGTCAGTCTCTCCTACAGAAAAGCCTCATGAAAGTACAAATCCCAGTGGAAAATCCCAGAAATTTCCTTGGGCAGTTCTCCCTTGGGACTAATGATTCTCAGTCTCATGGAGGTGATTCAACAGCCCATCTTCATCCCAGTGATGTCATTAACCATGTCCCCTTTCAGTCAGTTGGCTCAGAACTGCCTTTGCCCCTGTTGTGGAGTGTCCCAGGCAGTAAAGCAGAAGGAATTACTGGCATATGCTGTGCAAGCAGTGGGCATGCCTAAAGTGACACTAAATTCCAAGGAGATTTCCTCTACCAGATTGAAAGGAACTGTGGCTCCCCTTGGGAAAAGATGTGAAAACACATATTCTCAAAATTGGGGTGAGGAACACTGTTGGGCAATGCACAGTGGAAGACAAAGCTCATATAAAACATCCTTGGTGGGAAGAGAAAACCCCCAATTTGCTTCCATTGGCATTTGTCATCTATTCTTTAGAGTATTACCAGAACTGCAATACTCCTGAGACATCAGCTTTCCCCGCTGCATGGGCTGTGAGGCCAATCAGAGACTTTCAGAAAAGGCCATCTCTGAGCAAGCTAAGTTTTCAAGAGGTTTAAAATCTACCTTAGAGGTGGGGCAAGAGGAAGATTAGCAGCCAACATTTGGTGGGATGTGCCTCATTAATAATAAGCTTTAGGTGCAGAAGAACTGAGGAAGATGTTTTTCCATTATCACAGGGGGGAAGCAATACCAGTTAAGGCAAGGCTTGCAGCAGAAACATTTACTGGAAGTGTTTACATGTTACTTAATACCTTGACATGCATTATTCAACTTGTGTAATATCAGCTGGGGTGGAGCAGGGAGGAATGGCTTTGGCAGGAGAATTTGTTTGCTCCCCATGGAATATCTTCCTGGTCCTACCTACCTTCTTTGGCAATGAGATACATTCCAGGAATAGAAAAAGTGTTCTTGAGCCACATTTTTATGAGCTGCTGGAATGTGCTGTCTTGTGAAGGTGACCTAACCTTGTCCAGATGGCTGCTCCTTCTCTGAGCAGTGCCATCCTGTCAGTCTTTGTCCAGAGTGGAACAGAATTGCAACGATAGCCCCCTGTGAGCCATGTCCAGGCAGGGGAGCTCCACACTGAACGCTGGAGCCTTTGAAATGGATGCACTTCTCATTCTGGAAATAAACCCCACTTTCCCACACAGAGGGAGGCAGCAAGTGCACTCTCCTGAGCAAGCACTTAGGCTGCAGTTCTCCTGGTGTGCCTAAAGGGCTTTATGAACTGCAGCCAAGTAAGCTGTGCCTTTCTGTTGGGGAAAAGGCAGGGAGAGTTCTGCTTACATGAACAGGGCTGCAGTCACACAGTGAAGGAGAGGAGAAGGAGAAATGGATTGGGAAGCGTGAAGTTCAGCTGGCATCTCTGCTTCCCTCATCCACACAGACAGTAATTTCATGATTCACCTGCTGGATGATTCTGTTTTGCTGACAAAGCTGTGATAAACAAAGACTTGGCATCATGTGCATAGTTGTTTAATCTAAAGGCGTATGAGTCATATAAATGAAACTTTCAACATGTTGTGATAGACTGCCAGGCAGAGTGGGTGAAATACAC
Organism: Buphagus erythrorhynchus; assembly: GCA_013400855.1. Taxonomy (NCBI): domain Eukaryota; kingdom Metazoa; phylum Chordata; class Aves; order Passeriformes; family Sturnidae; genus Buphagus; species Buphagus erythrorhynchus. The sequence continues at coordinate 2,394 of VZTT01055164.1, read as the reverse complement.
AGTTTTTGATTTGGTCAATCAATACTTGGAAACTTTGTAAAAAGCAATTCAGCACAAAGCCCTGAGTCTCCAAAATAGTAAGGCAGGCTTAATTTCTAGTTTTGGAAGGAATAATAATATACTTGTACTCTTACACTGAAACAATTTTTTTTGTTTTGTTTTTTTTTGTGATGGCATCTTGCCAGACCTAGTAATTTAAGCTCTTGTAGACTAAAAATTAGGATGATGCATCTGTAGCTCAAAGAAACTGTCTAAAATGTAATTCCTAGAAATAACATGAGTCTTCCTGATTCAGGATGACTGGATTGTCTAGCAATGAAAGGCTGTCAGAACAATGCTTCAAAAAATGTACTGGCGTTTTAGGAGTATTCCAGGAATCTCTCCTGCATTGGTTGTGCAATGCCCATTAATAACACTGCTCTGAAATGTGCTTTTCTCCAAGGATGGGACTCGTGGCTCTGGATTATCAGAAGTTTAGTAGAACTTTGAGATGAAATTATTTCTGTCTGCTGCAGCAGGGAACTGAACATTCTTGCTTCTCACCGATTTCAGTGTGTGCTTATGCCTCTGTTTGCACTGATTTAATTTTCTAGAAAAATAAACATTGAAATTAGTTGTACATTAATTAGTATTAGACTTGAAACATCGTTAATAAGACATCTTAAAAAAAGCCTTTTGAAAAGCCTATCTGCTATATATATGTATTATTGGTAGTCCTTTTAAAAATAGAAACTCATCAGTAGTATTAAAATTACAACACAGTCACCAGAGGGAAGAAGTTAGAATCTGAGATTTTAGCTAGAGATTCAAAATAATAGTCCATTTCTAGTTAGAAATGGTATTTTTGAGGAATGATGATGCATGTAGTATTTGTCATTTTTCTAGTGCTTACAGATTTTTTAAATTTCACGACAACTTTTTTAGTTTGCCCTGCTATGTAGATATTGTCATGATAAGCTTTGAAATTATTGTTTTGACCATGTTTTCCATGGGCTTTAACATGAAATGTTAATGCAGTACCTGTGTCTTGTGGTAGCAGCAATATATCACATTTGCTTTTATCTCTTTCTTTGGTTTGCACATCACATGTAACTAATGTGAGGTAAAGAAAGATTTGGGTTGGAGCAAGACTTTCATGGTTTGGAAAGTCACATGGCCAAATTCTGAGGTGATGCCCACTGTGCACTGCAGGTCAGGAAATATGTTTGACCCAAAGGATAACTACATCTGTGTACTTGGAGGGATAAAGGCTCTGTTTTCTCTGTTGTGGCAGTTCTGACAAAACAAAGTCTTACCAACCGTGACTTACACCATTGTGGCTGGACAATGATCTCCTCTAAGAAAACTTGACAAAACATCAGTTGAAAGTCTCCTCAAGGTGAAATTCTGAAATAATACAGTGTTTCGTATCCACAGTCATTAAAAAGTGTGACAGCCTCAATAGTATTTCTGATCATTACTGGTTTTCACAGTTGTCACATCTGCTCTGTTATCAGAATTGCCTTAACAAAAAGGCCAGCTAGAAAATAAATATGCAAAGAGGCTGGAACAGAGGCGGATTTCCTGTAATGAATCTCTCTCTAGTCTTTGCCTCTGGCTGAGAATAGTAATATGCCATTAACCCAAGAGATGTAAAACATGCTGTGCTGTGCTTGGAAGGGTGTCAGAAACTCTTCCTGTAAGGATGAGAAGATATTTTATTGCTTTTCCAATTGTTGGTTGGCCTAATCATAGTAAGCATTTCAGCAAAAGGGAACTCCTTGGGAAGGCTGATGTTTGATTTTGGTAATTAGCAGATTGCAAAGAGGGGCTGGTAACACAGATGTATCGAGGCAGGAGGAGCAGCTGTTACACTTGAAGTGCTGTCTCACACATTACAACTTGCTGGACATTGAAGCCTATTTTTAGTAAAAGAATACATAAGCTGGCTGTGCCCTACTTTTTGTCAAAATGTGTCATGGGATCTTTGTATTTGATTAGAAAAGTCGGTAGAAATAACACAAGGGAACTCGGTGCCTCATCTAAAAACTGACATTTCTAACAATCCAGTTATGTTAATAAAATGTTAATATTGGTTATGAGTTCAGGCCCATAAAGTATGCAGAGGAAATGATAGCTGGTGGGAGACTTGCCTGTGTGGGATGTAAGGTTACATGCCAACACAAGTCCTGTCCTAGTCGGCACTGGCCTTTTGAATGAAAGAACTTGTTTTGTATTGATGGAACTATTTTTACAAAGTCTGTGTTAGTAAACTTGAAAAATGAAAGACTACATAGAGTTATTTGTATATAAAGGGAGAATGTAGCAGGAAAGTCAGCTGGCCACTTCAGATGCTGTTGATTGCTGTACAGGCCTTACTCTTCCTACTTCTGAGTGGTTTGTGTTTGTTTTTTT
>VZTT01055162.1:97991-140895 GCA_013400855.1 Buphagus erythrorhynchus | reverse complement strand
CAGTGATGGCATGACCCCAAAAATTTAGTAAAGAACCAGCAGAAGGAAAGGACTAAGGGACATTTCCTCATCCCTGACTCACTGTGTGTTACTGTGCAAGCTTTTCCCTTGTTCTATTCCTAAATTAACCACATTTGGTGAAACCAAAGTGCATGATGCACATGCTCCTGCTCCCCTCTGCTCCAGTGCTAAAGTATTCAACCACTGGCTGTGGAGCAGAGCAGGGAAGAGCTGTTTGCAGTCAGGAGCTGATTTCAGCTTATCTGTGGCAATTAAAAGTAAACAACACACTGCTCTTAACACTCACAGCTGAGAGATATGCCCAGCTATATCAATTTGTATTCAACATTAGGGAGCTTGCTGGGACTAAGTCCTGGATCCAGTAGTAGGGGTAACAAGTAATACAGGTTCAATAATGAGCAATTTCTCCTGGCGTTTCATGGTCTTACTCCTTGTAGGTCAAGTATCAAAATCCAGGCTTGAGTCATTNAGCCTTTGGCTACTCCTGCCTTCAGAGCAATATTTTTACTCACTTTATTTTTTAATATTTTTTCAATGGTCATATGAAGAAATTTTACCAAGGCATAATTTTGTAAAAGAAGTCATCACAAAGACTTTGCTTATAAATATGAAATATTTGGCATGTTATCATTTTGGGGCATGTTATGTTTTTGGCTGTTACAGTTTTCTCTCTTTTTGACAAAGTACTAAACCCAGTAATAAATAAGCTGATATATATGATTAAATGCCCATTAAAGAAAATCAATAATAATTCACAAAGAGCTATACTTTCACTTGTCCATACACAGATTTGGGTATGATACTTATTTGGGAAGAAAGAGGGGGCTCAAAACTATTTTCAAGCCGTTGGTATATGTTGAGTCAGAGTCCAGTCCCAGAGCACAGAACTATGGTCATCTTCCTTATATCAGAGTGAGAGGAGTTTTTCAACATTCAGAGTTCAGCCTGGAAGTGCCAATTCTATCAGAAAATTTGGGGAAAACTTCTGAAATTGCATGGGAGTGACTCAACACTTCAATCAGTTTAGTGGTTCTCCATCATGTCAATCCAGAATTTGATATAATTATTTTTTAAAACCAAGGATGGCAGGGCCTTGGAGCAGGGTAAGACTGAATCATTGGCTTAAAAGTCCTTGTACTGGAGGAACTGTCACAAGTTATTTACAACAACGCATAAAACTTGTCTTGCAAAGTCTGACTATCCTTCATATCAATTAAATAGAATTATGGAGTTTCAGTTATCTCTAAGATACATACTAGGCAGTCAAATGGTAAGAGATTTTAATGTGGTGGATTGAAGCTTGAAAATGAAAAACACTGTAGTTTACTATTAGTCCCTTAAGTAATTTACTGTAGGCACCATTTTATGGCACAAAAAATTGGACAAATAATTTTTTCCCAACATAGTGGGAAATCTCTACAAAATGTTGAGCTCTTTTGTTCCTTTTCTGCCCAAAGACTTTACCAGCTGTGTTATTTTTGATGATACTACAGTCCACTTTTTCCTTAGGAACTGCACAGACAGCCATGTAGGCTGGGAGCAAGGTAGGGATGATGCAAAATCTCAAACAAGCTCCCATGTAATCTACCATAAACTGTTGATCACTCCCATACACTGAAGTTGAAAATATAAAACTGTTTTCTTTTCTGTGTTGCTGCTATGTACTAATAAAGTTAGAGAAATGATAGTAAATCAACGGTGATCTTACCTTTAGCAATAAATTTAAATGAAAACTGGATGTACACTGTATTAGTGCAGTCTAGATCTCTTGACACAAGCATTCTCAGTCCTTCCTGCAAATGCAGAATATACAAAGTGAATATCAGTTCCCACTGTTGAGTATGGATATCTACAGCTTACTGTTGTGTGGATGTTGGCTGCTACTGACTGCTGGTGGCAGCCAGAGGGGAACCACACTGTACCACACCTTTTCTCAGGCAGAAAACAGGGACAGTGACACCCTTGGTAAAGTGAGCCAAGATATGACAGAGGCACAACTACATGGTCAGGTACAGGCACAATGACAGCTCATTCAGTTTGTGCTCTGAACCCCTGGGATGTGATTGGATCTGCAAGCACTGGCTTAGACACTGAGTCCAAGCTATTACACTCATTTTTTGTGCAAAATGTGCAGTTGCCAAGCACCCTAATTTCCAGGGAGTCCTCTCCAGTACCTCAAATACCTCCATGTACCTCAAGACATATTTTGTACAAACACCCCCTTCTGGAGCAACCTGTTGACCTGTAAGGAAAGGGAGCACACAGGAAATCTCATAGGGACCCCTGAGTCCCTGTCCAGCTCTAGAGATGAGCTCATTGTTGTGTGGATCCTGGGCCAGAGCCAGTCCCTGTTCTGCAGAGATCTGGCAAACCACCCATCAGAGCTTACCTCTTTCTCAGACCCATTCCCCCAGGGGAACAGTCTGCAGGAACAAGCAATGCAAATTTTAGACAATTCACATCTTGTGATTTGGGATTTAAATCACCTAAAGAGTCAAGCTTTTGCAAATAAATACTTCAAAAAATAATTTATACACCAAACATTATTTAACTTGTCTTTTTGGGGGGCACCTGAGTTCACAGTGCCGAATCAACACTTGTGTGAGCTGATAATTTGTTGTGTGCTTGTGAACAAAAGTCTATTATTCATTTTGTTAAGAACTGAAAAATTCAGAAAATATATTTCCTGACCTTTTGAAATCTGCAATCAACAAAAATAAGTCTTTAAAGAACTAGAAAACATCAAAATTATAGAACTGAGTAAGATACAGGCAAACTGCATAAACATTGATTACACAGACTACAGCCCTGACTATTTTGCATTATTCAAAATACTAAAAAGCCAATCAGAAGACTTCAAGATGATTGTAATGTGTTCCATATTTCCAGATAGTTCACTTCAAGAATCTCAGTGTAGAGTTTCATTCTTTTCCTTTCGTTGTCAAAGAGGAGCTATACCACAAACAAAATAAAACACAACCAAGAGATGAAACCCATTTGTTCATAAAAAAAACAGCCGTGGAAAACTTTGTACATGTTTAGGGTAGGAAAAGACAAAAATAAAATTGTCAAATTCTATCCAAAATACTTCAATATAAACATATGGGACTAACAAGAGAATATTTACTTTCTATTTCTAACTCTACTGGTTTTCATTATTTTTTTTTTCAATGTAAGTAATCTCTGACCCCTTTGAAAATGAGAGCTGTTCCAGACTTGATGGTGTCACCATTCAGGTTTCCCCTCTCAGCACCATAGACTTCAGGCCAAAGGTCTGGATGTAAGTTACCATTGAAATCATCCTTCAGGACAGATGGCAGAGGAAGGACAGGGACACAGTAGGGACCTCCAAAGCCTCTGTCACACCTAGCAACACATTGGGAAGAAAAGGAATTATCCATCTGGCCTGGGTAAAACATATCCTTTCTATGAAGCAGCTTAAGCAGTTTTCTACTCACATGCAATGTCCTGAATCACAGATGCCGTGCCCTGAGCACATCCAGGGGCATCCTGTAGCCAGGACCACATTATCAATAGCCCAAGAATCAACTCCAGAAGCATAGTTGTACTGAATCCATCTGAACCGTGTTCTGGGAGAGCTATTAAAACCAGAGGAAACGTATTTCAGGATTCAAAATTCTGATCTAGAAAGAGCTAAATATTAAAGAAAATATCACAGACTTCTGAAGAAAAGCATATTAATAAGCATGGCCCACTTATTTAAAAAATATTCTAGTGGAAACTGGAAGTTTAAATTTCTCAGGTTAGTCTTTTGGCCAAATTCCAGCATATTGTACAGAAAGGTGCCTGAAGTGGTAATCAAGAATGAATATTGCTGAGACATTTGCTGATCAGCAAAGTAGTTGAGCAGAAATTAGTAGTTCCATTAGCATTTGACAGCCCCATGTGTTGCTAGCAGAACAGAAACAAAATTGCATCAGTAAAATAAGAAGTTATGAAAGTTCATTTATACTAAGTGCTGTGTAAAGTGAAAAACAATAGTTATATATGTTCATACATATATATACATAAGAATGTATGAATATATATACCAATATGCTCATGCATACACACTGCTGTCGCTGCTGACTGCCTTGTTATTCTCAAATGAGGGAAGTATTTTGGAGAAAAAAAAAATTCTTTGGAGGATGATGTATGGCCCTCTGGAGTGAACTGTGGAATTGGAAACCAAGATGTGAACCCCAGGCCCAGGTAATTTACTGTGTGTCCATTTTTACCACTGTATTTTCTGGGTGATGAAACATACAGAGGTAATGTGTAGGGTGCTGTGAAGAATTACAGAACTACTCAGAACAATGGTAAGCAGTGTCACCATTACCTGTCACTCCTAAACTAGAGCATGGTTTTATTTAGAGAGATGGATGCCAGCCCATCTGCCACATGCATTTACAGCCCTGTGATATCCTGAGGTCAGCAGAACTCTCCTGGTCAAAAGGGTGAAGGTGGCACGTCCAGTGATGTGTTCTGGCTTATTGAATGCTGTGAATGCCTGAATGTTGGATGACAACTTAATGTGCAATAACAGAAAACAGGAAAGGATGGATCAGGGTATTTATTCTTGCTTCTTATTGCATAAATGTTAGAAGAGCTGGTTTAGCATTCTTGTTCTTACTGTCATAAATTATAGGCAAGGCTTAAGAATTCATTCATCAAAGTTGTAACTTCCTTAACTACACTTCACATTACAGCTGATGAAATATTTTGAAGTGAAATTTAAAATTCTGGTGGCGTGACAACACACATTTAAAAATTTAAAAGACATGCAGAACATTCCCAAGATGGAGGATGTTTATTCTAATTAGATCAGCAAAACCTTTGTCAAGTTAAACAGCCAGAAGAGCAGTGCTCACTTGGTTGAAGGTGGGAGGTAGACAGTAACTCTCTTCCAGTTCTGGAATCTTTCTGAAGTGTAGATGGAGCTCTCAGTGTACTGCTGACAGCCAATTGTTGGGGGGACACACTCCTCTGTCACCAGGTGCCAGTCTCTCCCATTATTTAGGGAATACTGCAGGTGCACACTGTGGGAATTGCTGTATGGCTTGCTGCAACCCATGCTCAGCTCAAACTGCAAGAATGTGGAGGCTGATACATGGAAGTCCCAAGTCTCAGCATAACGAGGTTTTCCTGAGAAAAGAGAGAAAAACAACAAATACAAAAACAACAAAGTGTACCTTCAGCATATGCTTTCAATACTCTCATTCAAATTTGTTACCTCTATCTTCACCTTTGTCCAGCCCTCTCTTCCCTACAGATTACTAAATACCTGGATTTGTCTGTACTTCCCATCTTGTAAAACTTGATCCTTATATAATTTATAAAATAGACTCATACAAAATGTAGCAAAGTTTGATGACACATACCAATGTTTTCACTGAACATCAGAGCTGTATCCATAGACAGGCAGTCAATGTCTACTTGACCTCCTTGTATTCTGTACCAGCTTGCTTGTAAATCCACAGTTCCATCAAATTTGTCCTGGAAGCCAGTCTGAGAGCTGTCATTCATCCCTATAAGCACATCATCCAAAGCCCACTGAGCTGAATGCTTCCCTACAAAAACCAGAACAGACAGGTTAGTGGAGTAAGTTGTTTTTAATGCTCATATGCTGTGTTCAATCACTGAGCAGTACTCAATCACATAGACTGAGTGCTGTTAGACAAGTCTAAAACATTGCTCAAGGTGCACCTGGACTCTAGAGCATGTTTCTATTACAGATAAACACAAGTATTTCCCTCTTCATTTCTTTAGCTTCAGTGCCTTTGCCATCATATACTCTCCCTCTGTTTGGATGAGACACTCCCTGAGCCCCTAGATTGGGGATTTTCATTTTATGGGTCACAACCTTCCTGCTATTCCCCACAGCTAAACTGGAAAGGCCTCTGTCTAGTTCCTAAAATAGTTTTGTATGAAAGTGAATAGAACATGAAGGAAAATGCTGAAGGCTTTGCATATAGATAATATTTAAAGAAGTGCTGTTCTCCTTCCTGGAAATCTCTCTCCTCTTGCTCTCCAGCCTACAGGCATTTCACTTCCATCCTCTCCAGCCCATTTCTTTGGCCTTCATTTCAATTCACCTTTCTACTGGCATGCTGAAAAGAACATCTTATGCACAGTTACTGTCCTCATGGGAGAGGAAGGAAAGCCTTTACAATAAATTGTGAGCTGGCAGCAGTGTGCCAGGGCTTTTGCCTTGCCTCCAAGAGGAACGTGGGTCATGGCTGATGGGGCCACTCTGCACTGAGGAATGGCAGACAGGATAGTCCATGAAGGAACTAACATCTCTAATCAGAACTGGCTGTCACATGTAGGCACTGGTGTGGAAGGCAATGTATCAACTTCCAGTGATAAAACCTTGCTTATTCTGGGAGCCACAGGGTTGCCCTCAGTGGTCTCAAGAGTGATGACCCTCAGCAGGGACAGATCTTATCCAGGTACCACCAAAGCAAGAATAGGGAGCAACAGGCTGGACATTGCACCACTCACCAATGCAAATGATCATCACAGAATGATGGTCTGTGGTGCACCAGTCGTTGCTCAGCACTTTTTACCAAAGGAACTGTCTTCTTAACTAAATCACATCCCTCTTGTCTTGTCTATTCTCTTACCTGGTGAGGACAATTAAGTCCAGCATGTACAAGAAAGTGTATTAATTGAGTCAGCCATCAAAATGATATATGAGGTCTAAGAAGCTGCATACCACAATTACCTGAATGTAAGCTATGTGCTTTGCTCCCCAAGGAATTGCTGTTGAAATGTACTTTGCTATATTTCTGAATATTGCCGAATATTTCCTGCTGATCCAGGAGCTGCTGCCTTGTGCAAAGGTGAGACTAAATCAGGACACTCTTAGTAGTGGTAATGTGACCCCATGTGAGGTGGGAGCTCTCACAGTGGCTGTAGGAAATGGTCAGCACCAGGGTTTAACTTTCAGTTGAGGATGTGGGAAGTGGTTGAATGGTTTTGTAGGGGCAGAGGAGCTGGGCTCTGGGACACTAGAAATGGTGGGAGGAGGGGGTCCTGTTCTGGAGTGTGGAGATATTAAAAGAGTGAGATGGGAGTCACCAGATAGGTAGATTCAAGGCCAAGTTATGCCTACACTTCTGAAACAGAGAAAAAATGAAACTAAGAGTGTAAGCCATTTGGCATCCTGGGTCACTCTACACTCAGGTAAAAACTCTGATCTTATTTAAGCTTTTTTTTTTTTTTTTTTTTTTTTAAATGTAATTTTCCCCCCTCCCTCCTGTTATCTCAGCATTTTTGGTTTAAACTTAGCTCTTAAACAATTTTACTCTTAAGCCCACTCATCAGCTTAGTGCTATAAAAGAAAATCATGGCCAGAGTGTGACTCAGGAAAGCCCAAATATGCTCTTACAACATCCAACTGTTCACAATACTGTGTTTTTCATGAGCTGAGGTTTCTGCACAACATGCCTATACTGAGTAGCCCTGGCATGTGGGTTGTGTAAAGCTGCTTAATGAATTTTTGGGACGGCCTTGCTTACCATGCTGTGGCTGCCACCAGCGGAAAGCAGTGGCAGGGGTCTTGGCCTCCCGGGGCAAATCTATGGAGACAACCTGGGGCTCCAGGTAGGACATGAAGTCCAGCTCTCGCAGCAAACTCCAGGTGATCCCGTTGTCATTGGTGTACTGAACAACAAGTCCTGTATTTAAAAAGAGGAGAAGCAGTTAGTGTGACTGTGCAGAGCAAAGAGGGGGCAGTTCACCCGGTGCTCTGGAGCTGCCAACTCCCACCCAGTGCCTTTTGACATGTGCCCCACCCATGGGCAACTCCTGGTCCAGGAGCATTGTGTGGACAAAGTCCTCCTGCAAAGCTGATGTGGCTCACCAGCTGCCACATGCTATCTTGACTGTTTTCACCAAACTCAAAGGATCAAATCTTTTACATCCTCAGAGAAACTAATGATCATACCACAGAAATTATAGGAGTAACATGATTTTCTTTACACAGTATTTATTTCATGTTGGGTATCCTTGCAGTTTGTGTGAAAGACTAAGTTATAATTCTGATAGCTGGAATTACAATCCTCCTGCTGTGTATGCAAGCTCACAGCATTCCTTAAGGAAATTAAAATTAATTGTCATAATATTTAGAAAATTTAAGATAGTCTTTGTATCATGCACACAGTATGACAAATACTAGGACACAACAGAAGCCCAGCAGAGCTCATCAAAAGGGATAATACAAGAAAGAAGCACCTGTGTATATTTCTTCTCTTAAAACTCTTTTATACTGGTGTAAGTTCAAAGAGAATGAATTTTTATTTATTTTTTTGGGGGTGTTTTTACTGGTGCAAATGAGTGGAGAATCAAACTCTTGGTATAATCTGTGCTGCAAGACGACAGCTTTCCTCAGTGAGCAAGTCAATGTAAATGCCAAATATCAGGAAACAATCCACTGATGTTAAATGCTTTATACTGAGAGGAAAATTAAATTTTGTCATCTCTCATGTCAGTAGTCTGTCTTCATGCAACTAGACCCCTTTACATGGGAACCTGCTCCCAGAATGCTGATCCTTCCCAAACACAAGTATACGTCCTCCACCACAGTAACTTTAAGCATGTGGGTCAAATAAGAGAGGAGGCATCTGGGAGAGATGAATTTATTCAGACTAAATAAATGTTCTGTTGCAACTTTATAGTCTTGTGTTTTGGGTAAATCATGCATAAGCTTGTTTTGGAAGGCAATTTTTTATTAGACCCACTGGTGTAGTTGGGAAGATGAACAAGTTCTCAGGTACACTTCTTCAGGTCAGAAATGGAGTTTACTCACTTGATCCTGAACTTAAATTTCATTCCTTTTACTTCAGACCTTATGAAAAGTTCTGTGGACTTGTAAATTCACCTGTTTTCCAACCCTACCAAACAGTTTAATACAACCTATTACACCTTGCTTTGTAAATGTTTTCTTTCTTAGACCATCACAGCTCCCACAGTTACTCCTACAGATGGATCACCATTAGGTTTGGTGTAACTAATTATAACTAGAAATGTCCATTGAAAGTAAAGAGCTTACTCCAATATTTATGAAAACTGAGGAGGTAATTGATTTATGTTAAAAAAAATCTTCTTGATTTTTTAAAGGTAGCAAAAGGCAAAAAACATGTAAAATATGCAAAATGAAAAAGGCTTATTATAAAGAGAAAGGGATTTACCTTCATTCCTGGCTCTTGGTCTGTTGCAGGAGTTACCAACAGTCTTGCTTCCAAGTTGTACATAAAATTGAACTAGCCTTTTAAAAAACACAGAATAGAAAAGAAGTGTAAACGTCTTCTGATAGCACAAGATCAGTCAGGATAATTTGCATCTCTTAACTAATGGCATTTTCAGTTAGGTCATTATTCCAGGCTCATTGATTAGGCAATATTCCCAGAGAAACCAAACATGGGCATAGTAAATAGTGAAGGACCCAAGACAGAAGAAAATGATGTAGTTTATTAATCTTGTGCCTAATAAATGTTTTTGAGTGAGTATGAGAAGTTAGGAGTTCCATCTCACACAAAAGTTGCAAAATCTCCAAAGCAGGCAAAGCTGTTCCTTACATCAGATCTTACCTTGAGCTACTATAACCAGAAACTAGATGAAGCTTTAAAATACAGCATTAGAGTTGTAATAAAATTATTATCACCTCAAAAAATCACAATCCTTTTTAGATCTCTAAATTCTTGATATAAACAATTTTCAGTAAAATGAGTTCACTGAACATTTTGTGAAGTAAACCCTTTGATTTTGAACTTATACATTATGATTTCATTGGATATTCTCTTGTTCTCACATCATGAAGTGGTGAAGAAAAATGTTCATGAGCTGCTATTCTTGCAACCTGCCCTGTACTCAGTGCTTTTATCACTTCCCTACCTTCTCTTATTCCTTTCCACTCTAAACCATGGCAACCATTGCATCTGAGTCTCTGCATGAACATATTTCCATGTCTTCAATTTTCCCCAAAACTCCTTTCTGCAACCCTTCTAATGCCACAAAACTCCTTGACACATTTTATTGACAGAACTCTGGATTATTCTGGAACATCCCTGTTTAGCGATATTTGAATTAAGTATTATTCCATCCTTGTGCTCCAAAATATTGTTAGGATTTTCCCCCCCCAGTCTGCAGTAATGCCATGGTATCCCTGCTGAGCTTGTGTTTATTACTGTGACTCTGTGGCTTTAGAGTAGTTTACATTTTCTCCTAGATACACACTATTGTGCTATATAACAACAATTAATTTCAATTAACATCCTGCTGCTCACTCCCCAGATTTCACTGCATGTCTCAGGCATTCATCCGAGTCTTACTAGGTAATAACTAAGGTAAAGAGCATTGAGATGACTCAGAATGCCATCAACCCCTAATCTACACATTCTTCACAGGTTGTCTCCATTGCACACCAAAAACAGCACCTGAGAAGAGCAGAGAAACTGGACTCAACCCCATGATGAGATTTTTCATGCTGCAAGTTGGCAATGCCATTCTCCTCCTTGCTTCCTGGCCAATTTTTAAATCAGGATGATAGAAAAATCAGGCTTCATCAATTCTGTTGCATGTAGATAATGTCTTTATTTAAAAGAAAAATTTTGAGGTGTAGAAAATCAGGCTTCATGAATTCTATTGCATGTAGATAACGTCTTTATTTAAAATATAAATTCTGAGGTGTATTTTTGCCACTTGAATAATTCTCCACTAGGATAACACTTTTTGCTTCAGAGGATTTGGTCCTAATTTGTGGTAATTTTGGTAAAATCACAGACAAGCTACATGATTAGAGTCAGAGCCAGTAAAATGCAGACAGAACTCCAATTTCCCTCATCCACTGTTACATACACAATATCATAATCCTCCTCTATATCCAGATTCTAAATCCAGCCACATTCCAGTTCTGTTATCAAAATCTGTGTCTACTGTCTGAGATGTTTTGTATACCCATAGGGTCTAGGACAAGTCAGAATATCCTCATCAATCTCATTGCTAAGATAACTCCATAGAAAGCTCTAGACAGTCAGGCTCACAGTACTACACCATTTAGCCAGCTAGGTTCTATTTGTTTGCTGCAGCTCTGTTGCTGGAGACAGCATTCAGGCAATAAAACTCTAGACAGAAGCATCAGAGGTGAATAGATTTACAGTCCCGTGATGAAATTCTTTTATCCTTGCCAAATGTGAGGATGGTTAAAAAGCAAAACCAAAGAACAAAAAACCCTTTCTGCAGAAGGGTGAATCAGCCCATCTGATCTCTAAGTGTCTGACCCAGAACAGCTCCCTGGGATGGTCGCACAATCATTAGCAATGGAGTCTGTAAAGCAGATGGGAGCCAAGTCAGCTAACAAGCCAGATGTCACCACTTGGAAAAAATATATGTATATTCCATGGTTTTTATCTAGATGCCAGGTAGGGACAGTGTGCAAATGCTCCCACTAAAGAGATAGTTAAGAGTGTCATAAGGGACAGGCCATCAGAATGGGAGGCAGCAGCTCATCAGTAACCAAAATGCATCCATGTGTCACACTGTCTGTCAGAAGGATGGAAATACTGCTGGTGAATTGTGCCTTTGGTGTGTTGGGCTATGCAATAGGGAAGGGATGGAGAGATTCCAGGGGGTCTCTGAAGTGTAGGGCAAAAAAAAATGGCCTGGGTGAAATGAACTTTGACACTTACGGCTCTCTTAGTGCTATGTGACATTCTCCTAACATCTGGGAAAAAAAGGTGTAGTCAATCATATAAAGGAATAAGGAGGCAATAGGACAAACAAAGCTAAAATTATGATACCACTTAAAGTATATACTAAAACTTACTGGCTTTTTATGGTCACTGGCTCCCAGGCACAAGCTTTAGTTTGAAATGCTCTCAGTGTGGCACCTGGGTGTGGTGGTGCCCTGCTGGGCTGCTCGCTGTGCAGCACCACACACCCCAGGCTGGCAAATCTCAACCCCTTTGGAGCAGAGCAAACCAGGGACACCGAGCCCCCATGGACCATGCTCTGCTGGGAAGAGAAGGGTGGAAGGGAGAAGGGTCCTCATACTTTAAAATAAGAAAAAAAAAGTCTATATATTGCTTACATAAAATTTACACTTCACATTCAAAAAGCTGTAACTGATGGTAGGGAACATGCATAGGTAGATCTGCAGGAATTCAGAATGAAAATAAAAATTTAGCGTCTTGCAATATTTTTCAATTTTTCTATCAGGCTCTTCCATGCATGATTTAACAAAACAAGATCTTAAAAGGTCTGGGAAAACACTATTAACCTGAAAAATAAGCAGCTTAAAAATCTACTGCAGGAGTTTCAGCCTTCCTATTCACAACCCTCAATTCACATATCTAACAGTACGTCTTTCAAGGCACATTTTCCTGCTGTTTACTCAGTCACCAAAACTCCCCAATCAAAAAACCCTTGCAAAAATAAAAGATAACTGTGCAGGGGCTAAAATGACCCCTAATAAGATAACTGAATTCTATGCAAGACATTACTGAATGAAAAAGTAATACCAAAATGGGAAAAAGTACTTCCCTTTAATCTCCCCTTTCAAGTGACATTAATTTTAGCTCCAATAATGAAAAAAAATTCAGGGTTGAAGAATTATTTTCTTTTTAGTGTATGGGCCTTTCAGTTAACCCTTCAGACTCTCACAAACTTCATGTGCCTTTGCTTCTAAAAAAAAAGACAGTTAATGCTACAGATAGCCTCAAACATTTAAGTGGGATGCATCTGTTCAGGGCAAGGAGTCTGAAGCTGAATGTCTGAGTTATACATGGCCAACTCAGGCTGCCTTACAGCTTATGAAAGAAAGAAATATGTGTTTGCAGAAGACAAAGCACTGGCCAGCTGCCCTTTTAGGAGGAGTTGTGTTGCCCTTTTGAAGCAGCTATTCTCTCCTCTGAACACAAAAGCAGCCTGGGGTAATTGCTGTTGTCTAAAAAGTCCATGTGCTAGTCAGGCAGCATCAGGTGGCTACTACCTTTGAGCATACACTGAAGAAAGCAAAAAATCCATGTTAGTCCCATCTGTGTTTGAGATGACCATTATGTTCTGTCTAGCAAACAGCTCAAGGATGTGGCTTCGAGTGAATTGTTCAAGGGTGTTAACCTGCAATGCTCACTGTGACACTTAAAAAAAAAAAAAAAAGCTTATTTATTTTAACATAACAACCAGTTCCAGCAGTAGAGCAGCTCATACTGTGAGTACTTGGTCAGAAGAGAGATCACAGTTGCTCTCACCAAGTGTCTCTCTGGCCATTTATGTTTTTGAGGCAGTTTCAAGACAGAAGATAACCATATTCTTGTGCAAAACAGAAGCAGTGGTATATTAAAAACATCAAGAAAGAGCATTGCTCAGAATTTTAAATGTCTTTTGGCTTTTCAGATGGTTCAAACTTTGCAAAAATGGAAAGCTATAAATATGAATATCTGGCATTAAAAGTGGTTTCAAAGTAATATTAAAACTAAAGGGAGTAGTTTTCCTTATAAAAAGATTTCTCCATGAAAGAAGGAATAACTCAAAAATACTGTTTTGAATGCAGACTTCTTGAGGAAGTAGTCTAGACTACTTCCAGTATAATGCTTCCCAGCACTAATTACACAGGATTTGAAGACAAAGTGCTCACATCTTTCCAGAGTTCTAGGGCAAACATGTACTTGTCCAAAGCGCATTTGTCAAACAATTAATTAGTGCAATTAATAACTAATTTACATAATTATATGACTATGACGTGCATTTGTTAGACATGCAGGGAACAGAAGAAAGGTGGCTGGTGCAGTGCTGTGCAGTGCCAGGGAGCAGCTGAGGATTTCCCCAGACCAGCAGCCCCCACACCATCCTGCAGAGCCCTGCTTGCCTGAACTGAAGAGAGATCACACTAATTTCTGGCCAGTCTTTGCTGAGTGAGCCCACAAATTCAATAATGGAGCAAATAATAGCATTACTTACTCTCAGAGCAGTATTTGTCCAGAGAAATATCTTTTACTAAGCTAACTGCCAAAATTGTAGGGTGCTCAAGGTTTCAGGTCCCTAATCTCTCATGAAACTGGACAAAGCAGCAGCAAACTCCAAGCTAAATAGTGGTTAAATTAACAGCCCTTTGTCCGTCCTAATTACATTAATCAGCTAGGCAATTTGAGAGAAGAGGATAATTGCTGCCAATGAAGCAGGATTCAATACCAGCAGGGAGAGAGGTGAAGGCTTGTTAGCCTCTTGGCTACGCAGAAACAATTCACATTCCATTCCTTTGCACTTCTGACAAGTGGAGTAATTCACAACATCTGGCAAGTAAACAGCAGCTCCTTGCTATGCCATCCTCATGCCTGCAATTCAACAGTCAGAGGAAAAGGAGCTTTTCTCCTCAGCTATGAGCAGTCTTAGGTTTTGTGCGTTCTCAAGACCATGTCTTCTGCCTTAGAACACAATTATGCAAATTATCTTCTCTAAAAGATAGGCAGTTAATATTCTATTCTATTCTATTCTATTCTATTCTATTCTATTCTATTCTATTCTATTCTATTCTATTCTATTCTGCCATTCCACTGTTTCTAACCTAAGTATTCTCTTTCGAGAAAAGGAAATAGTACACCAGAATGAACAAAAAGGTATTTTTTTTCCTATCTTTCAGATTTCTTGTACAGGTTATGAGTACCATAGAAAAAAACATTTCCCATCTTCTCATATCCACATTTGCAACAGGACAGAACAGAGAACATGAATACACAGGCAATTGTGAGAAGCAGCACTGAGCACTGACCTGATATTTGTGGTGTCCAGGGGAACAGTCCTTGCCTCCCTTTTGCCAGGTCCATTGAAATACAGAGATTTTCCATCACTGAGCACACCACAGCCTGTCCCAACCTGACCTCC
Organism: Buphagus erythrorhynchus; assembly: GCA_013400855.1. Classification (NCBI taxonomy): domain Eukaryota; kingdom Metazoa; phylum Chordata; class Aves; order Passeriformes; family Sturnidae; genus Buphagus; species Buphagus erythrorhynchus. The sequence continues at coordinate 125,994 of VZTT01055162.1, read as the reverse complement.
TGTTATCTTGTACCACAGAGGGCTTAGCTTCCTCTCAAACCTGTCGAACATCTCACTGTGATTAGGCACATTAGCCACACAGGTTCCATGTGATGCTTCAAGAAAAAAAAAGAGATGGTTTGGTGAAGCTGTGTTGGACAGAGTAAGGGTCAGACACAGTACACTGGCACACAGTTCTGTTGCATCTATATGTGACAAAGCACCAGGCTTTTCTAAGAAAATGCCCTGATGACTGGATTGTACCTTTTTAAACCCACTTCACAGATTTCTGTAGGAAGAATAAGCCTTCTTCCTCTAAACTCTAAGATGGCTTATTTCACTAAGTGACAACCAGCCAAGCTTATGTTGATAAGGCATTTTTTGCAAACAGAAAAATATTATCCTTCTATTTAATTTTACACAAATCGAAGAAAAGACCTTAGCTTATTTTTTTGTTGGTTGAGGGTTGAAAAGACTGCAGTGTGCAACTAGTTGTGTCAATCACTTTTTTTTTCACAGGGTTTGCATTTTGTTTTTTTTTCTATTTCGGCTTAAAAGCCCCTGAAACCACGAGTGAGCAGAATTTTCCACAGAAGGGCCTGTCAGAACATATGTTCCCTCCTGGTCCCATGCCATCTGATGGCCAGGGGACTCAAAAATGGCAACGATTCTTTTGAAGATGATCCAAAGGCTTTTAGGCAGACTTTTCAGTTTATAATATTTTATTTTGTTTTCTCTTTTATTGCTAGTCCCTTCCCATTCATACAGATGGTGACGTTCAAAGATTGTGCTTGCCAGAAACATCAACAATGTCCGCTGCCTTCAGCTGCTCTGCTCTGCCTGCGCCGAATTTAATTTAACAAAACAAGAAAGATTCCTCTTGGCAGCCTGTGCAATATATGTCATCCTATATTTTTTGAAATATTGGAGAGGAAAAAACAAGATGTCAGGTTTGCAGGTTGAAGTCAGGCAGTGCTGACTGCAGCCCCAGCTGAGGAGGGCTCTTACCCGTGTAGCCCAGGTCACAGAAGCAGACCCCCGAGACGCAGTCCCCGTGGCCGCTGCAGTAGCTGGGGCAAGGCTCGGAGATGTAGACGCCGTCCAAGCCGAAGGGAGGCACGCTCTTGTGGGAGCTGCTCTCCTGGATCCAGCGGAACCGGGTCTTACTGCACAGGAAAAACAATGCTGTTGCTGCTCCTGGCTTCAGTAGCTACTGCTCCTTGCTTAAGATTAAAGGGACCTTTTCCCAAATTAGCCAATTGCAAATAGGATGCCTGGATTTCTGTCATGCTACATTTGTGCAACATTGCTTAAGGTTATTTCTTCCAGACTTTTTGGCTGCATTTTGACTTCCTCTGTTTCTCTGGCCCGTATCCATCAGTGTGAGAAAAAGAACAAATATGTGGTTTTATCAACAACAGTGAACGATTAGACCTGACTTTGAAGATGCTTTTTACTACTCAGTCCAACCTGAACTCCTAATTACATATCAAAATCCAAGAACTTAATTTCTTACAGTATTTTTGAAAGGAACTCAGTAATGGCAGCGATGCAGAGTTTATTGTGGAATTGTATACCTTTGAGTAAAAAACCTTTAAGTTATTTGGATACAAGAAAAAAAGCCACTTTCTAAATAGGATGGCAAATAACCAGTCTGACTCATCAATCCCAAAGTTAAACATCCTGACAGTGAGATGGAGAGGTGGGAGACCTGGTAAAACACAGATGAAAGAACAAACAAGTGATATCACTAATAACTTATCTAAGGCTGCTGAGCTGACACAGCTGGCCCAGAGACATGACTGACAGTCCATCAATCAGTTCATACTCTAAAAGCCTAGTCCCAGATTTTAATGGCAAGGTCTTCTGACATACTCTTTCTTGGAGTGGCTGCAGATTCCTCCACTGAGTGGAGATGCCCCTAAAGATTAATCTTAAAGACTGAGAAAGAAACTTGCCCACAGTCATTGTATGGGTGAATAACGTCAACCTCTACTTAATAATTGTTTTTGCTAGCTTTAATACAATTGCTTTGATACAATTGCTTCAATGTTGCTTTGTAGTGTACTATATTATAATAGTTGTTATAGCCCAAATACTGCATAGTAAATAATTCTGATTAAGATCCTCTTGTCTAATTGTTACCATAATAAATCATAAATAAACACATTAATAGAAATATATCTAGTTTGCCATCCTTACACCTGTATAATCCTTTAGACATAAACCACTGACAAAGTCTAGGGCTAGGATTGGATCCAGGTGCGCCCAGGCTCCCCTCTGAGAAGGAGTTTAGAAAGCAGTGAGGTCCTTTCTTGACCTCATGACTCAGTGGGAGGCCTTTTTAATAAACTTTGTCAGAAGATCGCACTCTGCGCACAATTCTAAATCTCTGCATAGGAAACTTGTTGAAGAAAAAAATATTTTGGTTACTAATTTCCAATTTCCAGCCTTTAACTTTTAGCTGAATAATTTTACAGGAGCTCCAGAGAGGGGAACAGATTTAAAATCTCATTGCCAATAGAATGGATTAACTAATATCTTCCTTGCTACTCTGCCTAAACAATAATAAACCTACTGCTTTTTCTTTTTTGCTGTGCACTGGGATTTGGTAGGTAGGTGATCATCATGCTCATGTGCAGTACCAAATAATGAAATGGGATTCTCTCTGGTCAACCCATGAACCATGATTTTCTAAGTGGCCCTCAATAAACTCAGTTCTTAACATGCCAAGACACTCATTGCAGTCACAATACTTACATTTTCATGTATTAGCATAAGCTTCTTATTCCTGATCACATTACTGAACATAATGCCAAACAGATTGCTGCTATTGATTCTTCCCTGCTTGTTTTGGGTAAATCAAATCAGCTGATGTCAGATCTGTGCAACTTGGCACCTGCTTTTATTGGCTAATTACTGAAGGAAAGACAAACTTGTTATGGTACACACCGCTATTTCAAGTCCTTGCAGCAGAGGCACTGGCTCCCCTGCTACAAAATATGCAACACACTCAGATGGGATTGAGGTGAGGGAAGAGGATGGGTCAGAAAACCAGAGGCAGCACTAGAGAAGCTGCAGAGGGGGCAGGAGGCAGGGGGACATGGCCAGAGCCCTGGCAGGGTGGTTGTGCTGGCAGTGCTTGGTGCATCCAACAGATCAGGTCAGGGTGTTTTACTGATGGACTAAACAGAGAGCAAGGGGAGTGAGAAACTTCAGTCAAACCCAGATAAGATTGAGAAAACCCTCCTGATTTCAAGACTTATTTGTGTCTTCCACCATCTGATGTTCTCTCACTTGTATTAATCTGATGCTGAGGTTGTGCTTGCAGATGGACACAACTACGATTCTTCTCTCCTTTGCCTCTGGCTGTCCTAGCTGCCTTCAGTGACACAGCACATTATACATCAGCTCAAATACCTTGCTAAGGTTTCTTTGCCCAGTGGTAACTAAAATTAATCCTGTTCAAATGGCTTATTTAATTCATGTGACTTATTACGCTCTTGCTGGTGCCTCTGACCTAGCAGACATGGATAAAGACAATGAAGGGATTGATGTCAAATTAAAAAGTGCTGGGTTCCTCACTGCTTTGTAATTTAATTATTTATTATAGACCGATCTGACACCTTTAAAATGGAAAATTCTAACTGCTTTGGGCAGCATAGCATATTTTCCCCAGATCTGCCATATTTTAACACTGCTCTTATTAGCAGCTTTGCAACTTTTCCCTAATGTACCATTCTAGAAGCAGCTAAATCAGCTAATCCACGGGTCCCACTGGCATCAGTACTTCACAGTGCACCGTACCTGGCTGCAAGCGACCTGGGGATAACAATAGTGATCCTCGTCCAGTCCTCAAAGTCCCCGGTGTGGTACACGGAGGGCTCGCTGAGCTCCCGGGAGCTGCCCTCGCAGCCCTTGGTGCCTGGGGAGGCAGGGTAGCAGCCCTCCTTCACCAGCGACCAGAAGAGCCCAGCATCGTGTGAGTACTGCAGCAGGACGGGGGCAGAGCTGCTGTACTGGTCAGTGCAGCCAATGTTCAGCTGCAAAGAAGCAGAGAGTCAGAAATGATAGGAAGAAACCTGCGCTGGTATTAGTGTTTGTTGGCTGCAAACCACCTTTGACCTTTTGTGCTGGGAGGCTTCATGCTCTGAGCACTTGCTCTGAACCCTGCTGGCAGACAGTGACTGATGCTTGGAGTCTGTTTCCTATATTTACATGACATCTCTTGGTGCAAATCCCCACCATTCCTTCATCAAGGTTGCAGAGTCCAGCACACAAAAAGGTGCAAAGAACTTTTCAAGGGTCCCTGTGCATAGCAAGCCCCAAACAGCAAACTCTGCGTGCCCAGGAGTGGAAAGAGCTGGATCCTCTGGGATCCATCCCATCTGCAGCCCAGTGTGCTCAGAGGATCAGCCTGACCCCCAGGTTAGCCCTAACCACAACCTTGTCACTGGCCTTGCAGGAATGATGCCTAGGAGTTGGCACTGCAGTTTGGGCCCCAAAAACAGAGTAAAATTTGGATTAAGAAGAAAAAATGCATATTAAAATGTTAAACAGAAATGTGGCCAAGACCAAAATCAACTGATGATTTGAAGTTTCAGTTTCATTCTTCAAGCTATTAGAAAAATATTAGTTTTCATTATTTTACTGCAGAAATTTTACATGAGCTGTAGAATGTAAAATGTAAAACAAAATCTTTAATGTAAAATGAAATAATTCTAACAAATTACTGTCTTTGAGCTTATCAATGCAAAATTATTCCAGTCTGCTATTTTAAATACACTCATGAAAGCATGCAAATAGGACTAACACATTTATGTGCAGGCTGAAAAGCTTTCCAAAAAGTATAAATTCAGTCCTTAAATAATAGACCTTATAAAGAACTCACAATATGAGTTCTGTGACACATTCTTATGTTTTGTATAGTTATGTTACATTGTCAAGTGCTTCAGTGATGGAAGCTGTATGAAATATTTTTAAGTATTGATTTTTTTTTTAACCTAGACAATTTTTTGATTGCTGTTGATCATCAAACCTACAGAATGGAGATTTAGTCACTGAAGTACAGGAAGGTAGTGAAGAGGCAAATGGCATCTTTTCCAGGCTAAATGATATTTATATACTGAGATATCCTTGGGTTTTAGACAGTTTAAAGTATAAAACTACGTGCAATACTCACAAGAAAATTGTACTGAAATCCCTCAGTTTGTATAGCATTTTATTAGCATAACATTTAGTTGAAATTAGATTATTTTACAAATCCCAGTATTTCTAACAAACTTTCCTATTTATAGAAGTGTGGGAATTATATTTGAAAAGCTGCCTGTAAACATCTGATCTTTTTAATAATTCCACTTGTAAATTATTCAGTGTCTGTATCCACCAATTATGTAAGGACCATGTATTTGTGGGGAGCTCATTAAAATTGCATTGCAACCAACTTCCAGAATTCACCAATGGGATTTCATTATAAACTCAATAAAATTTTGATTAGGGTTCAGAAACAAGAGCTTGTCAAAGCAAATACACTTTCTTTGGAGCTGATATTCTGATGTATTGTCAGACCACTGAAATTTTTGTAAGCTCTTTAAAGAAGAAAATGCTAATTGGAGCCTATATTCACTGACATAATAAAAGTAAATTATATGAAAAACCCACACTGGAGTACAGAGCAGCTTGTAAGTCCTTAAATAGTTTAAAATACAAAAAATTTCCCCAAACCACATTGGAGCTTTTGTTCCCACAGAGCCCCAGACGGGATAAATCCTTTTTTGCTTGACAGTGCAGTAGCATTTCCTAGTACTGACTTGAATATAATGACAGTCACTTCAACCCACTTCTGAAATGTGCTGAAGAACAAAAAGCTTTAAAACTTCTCCAGACGGGTTAAAATGCTTTCCTGCACCAAGGTTTTGGCTATTCTTCTAGAAAGCATGATGGCATTTTATTCTATATGGGTTTATACTTGTGCTCTTCACATCTTTTTATGCAATTGTCTAATTGATCACCTTTGTTTGAACTGTGGCCCCAGTGGCATCTTGCAAGTATTGGCTAAGGGCAGTTTTACTGATGTTCTTGCACAGATTTATGTTTAAGGAATACCTTGAACTGCAGGACATATCCAGGCTTCAGATTTAAATCTCGAGTCACTGCAAACCGGTCTCCGTCTGATTTACCGAAGAGCATGGCAGAAGGGGTGGCAGAGCAGAAACTTTCATTTTTGGTCATCCCTTCGTTGGCCAGCATTAACCATACACTCATCTGGTTCATAGGGTAATCAAATGCTGGCTTTTCATAAAAGTTCTGTTAAAAATGAAAAGGAAAGCCAGAGGCATTATCACCTTGCAGTGTGACTTCAGAATAATTCCCAAAATGATGACTTCTCAAATTTTGTAATTTTTATTTCCTGTAGTTTTCAAAAAATTTTAATTTCCAAAACTTCAGTCTTGACTTTTTGCAGAGATACATCATTACATCCTCTGTCACAAAGCTTAGGAGCCTGTGGGAATAACCCAGGTTATTCCCACACAGAGTCGCAGCTGCAAGCACTACAGCTGTCTCTTTAAATAGACCCAGTATTTTCAAAGAAAACTGTATTCAAACAAATCTCCCAACAGGATAGTTCCTGTTTCATGGGGATGCCCACAGCCTGCTCTTGCTTATTACCTGTGGTAAGGTGGGGTTAACAACAGGAATGATGTGCTTCTGCTTCTCTGACAGAATGATGATGTCATCGATGGCCCACTGGTCGTACCCCTCCCCGGAGAACACCGGCTGCCACCAGCGGAACCTGGTGCAAGGGGTCCTGGCTGCAGCTGGCAGCTCCAGATAGACAAACCTGAGGGACACAAATGGAGCACAGCTTCAGAGAACACAGTTTGTAGAAAAATGTATCACTCAACAGGGAAAAGAGGCAGGAAAACCAGCACCCATCTTAATGTGTACAAGCAATTTGCGTGTCCAGAGAAGGGAATGGAGCTGGGGAAGGGTCTAAGAGAGTAACTCCTGTGAGGTGCAGCTGAGGAAATTTGAGTTGTTTAGTCTGGAGAAAAGGAGGCTCAGCAGAGACCTCATTGCTCTCTACAACTACCTGAAAGGAGGCTGTAGTAAGATGGGAATTGGCCTCTTCTCCCAGGCAACCAGGGACATGAGCACATTGCCTCAAACTCTGCCAGGGGAGGTTCAGGTTGGACAACAGGCAGAATTCCTCCACTGAAAAGGTGGTTGGGCACTGGGGCTCCTTGGGCTGCCCAGGGAGCTGGAGGAGTCACCATCCCTGGAAGTGGTCAAAAAACCCCTGGATATGGCACTCAGTGCTGTAATTTAGTTGATATGGTGATGTTGGGTCAAAGATTGGATTTCATGATCTTGGAGGTCTTTTCCAACTTTCATGATTCTTTGATGTTATTACTCTATTTTTCCATATATCTAGATACCTATTTATTCACTGCATATCAAGTAGCCTTCTTTGTTCTTCTTGTCTGTGGAGAATGTAAACTCTTCAAGACAATGTCTGTTTTTTATGCTCTATTGCTATATTGCCAAGCACAATAAGGAACTGATTTGAGCTCTCTAGCTTTGAATTAAACTGTTCAGCTGATCCATGTTCAGCAGATCTTCATGTTTATCTGATGCCAGGCAGTAATAGTGACATATGCTAGCAAAATTAATTTCTCATTCTCTTCTGCTGATTGGTCCTATTTGTAGACAAAAGCATCCTTCTGTTACAATGCAATAGATTATGTAGCAGTTTTCTTTGGGTAAAAATATTTCAGCCCTCCTATACAGATCTTTGTAGAAGAATTTCAGGTCTGCTCAGTTTGCTTTATGTTCAACTTAAAAAAACACCTAACAAAAGTGATCTTAAATGAAAGTTCAAGTTTCAAGCCTAATCATATTTATGTCAAAAAGTACAAGAATTAGTTACTTGCCTAGTCCTATTTCAGACAGCTCATATATATGCATTTATACATCCAATCCTTTATACATACAAACTCTTTCTTCATATCTTTATATATTTATATGTTTATTTATTTATATATGTTTTTTTTTGTACCATGCACTCCACTTCACTTGCCAGTTAGGCACAGAGAGAAGAAGGAATCATTTTTCAGTTCTTTTCCAGAGAATTCCTAGATTTACTGTTGGAGAATAGGAATTGGAAAATGAGATCTGGACCACATTTGAATCAAGAGAAAAATAAATCTGCATAGTTATGTTCAGTAAGGACCATTACTCTTCACTGCTCAAAAGGGCAAATGTTTTGTCTAAAAATGTATTGGATAGTCCAGTATTGAAGCTTTCATTATTTAGCTTCTTTGTTGGGTGTGTCCTGTAATTCTGAGCAAGTAGAGACCAAAGCACTCACCTAGTAGATGAGGGGAGGGGGGCAGCTGTAGTTTGGATTTTAGTAAGGCTTTTGATACTGTACCTTACAGCATCTTTACAGACAAGTTGTCCACCTGTGGGATGAGTGAGTTCACAGCATGCTGGGTGAAGGCCTGGCTGTAGGGCAGAACTCAAAGGGTTGTAGGGAATGGGGTCACATCTGCCTGGTGACTGGTCACCAGCAGTGTTCCTCAGGTTCAATCCTGGGGCAGTCCTGTTCAAGGTATTTATCAGTAATATGGATGCAGGAATTGAATGCACCCTTTTGCTGATAATACAAACTGTGAGGTGCTATTGACTCCCTTGAGGATCAAGAGGTCTTGCAGGGGAATCTTGACAGATTGGAGCATTGGAATTGGTTCATGAGATAAAATTTAGCAAGTGGAAATGTTGATTCTGTACCTAGGATGGAGTAATACTGAGCACAGTTGTAGGTCCCTTCTACCTGAAATTATTCTATTCTATTCTATTCTATTCTATTCTATTCTATTCTATTCTATTCTATTCCAAATTCAAGAGTTTTATACTTCCAAGTGCCTAGATCACCTGTAGAAAAGTACAGTCAGCCAAGTTACAGAAGTCCTTCTGAAAGCATTGTTCATTGCAATGCAAAATGACAAGATGAGAAGATAAAATTATTTATATGTAGAAAGATAGGGACTACAGGTAATAGAAATCATGTTAACACCTATGCAGACAAATACAATTTAAATTTTCACCTACAACGTATCTGACAGCAAATTTGAACGGCTGAACATTTCTTCTCCTCCTCAAATATTTATTTAAAAGAGTTTTTGCTTCATATAACATTAATACATGTTCATTAGATCTAAAACCAGAGTCAGAGGAAATGGAAGATTTCTATACTTCTTTTGGGCAAGTCCTATATTTGCTTGCTAATGTTTTGCAGATATTAGTATTTTATTCATATTTCACATAGGAGGTAAGTGATAGGAAATTTTATATTTTATTACAGATTTTAAGGGCTACTTTCATTACATTTTTCATTCCTAGTGACAGGAGTTTACTGTGCCAGCCAGAAAAGGTTTTTATATAATGATGACTTCTAAGCATTATAACCTTGAACTATTATTCATATTTTCAAAGGTTGAGAAATATGTATTTTTAAAAGCTGATGCCACATGGATTAGTTAACTTAGGTCAAAATTATACCTGGGTTTGCTGAAGTCAGAGAAATACATTTCTGCTAGTAGCTGCCAGTTGATCCCACCGTTATTGCTGTACTGCAGCAGCACACCTTCTTCTCTGCTATCAGGCTGATTGCATGAAGAAGTCTCTCCTCCAATCTGGATGTAAAACTGTATAAAATCCACCCATGTTGTGTCCAAATCCCAGCTTACCAACTGTCTTTTTCCAGCCTACAATACAAAGAACAGAGGGACAATAATAATTTTAATTATGGCACTTTCACGATGAATAGGCATATTCATCACAGATTAATATTACACACAAAATTATACAACATGGAGGACATTGACTTCTGTATCAACTTGGCTTTTTTTGTCTTTCAATTATTCTGCTCGCCCATCCTTTATATCACCCTGATTTGATCTCACAAGAACTTTACTATTAGATTTCAACACACAATGCAACTTCACAACACAATTTCCATGCAAGAATTTAATCTCATTCCCCCATGGTCCCAAGTGACTTCAGAGGACAAAGAGCAGGTGCTGGATATCCTGAATTAACCCGGGCTAAATTTTTAAGAATTCAGCTTTCTATTGATAATGCAGAGAGCAGTAAAAGGCCATTTCTCTAGTCTTATCTCCCTGGTCAAATCTTGCACAGTACAAGGTTACCCAATCACCTGAAATCAGCTGTTATAATACCTTGCTCAAGGTCCATCTCCTACTCAAGAACCAGGGAGTGGCATTTTCTCTTCATGCTTCAGCTGAGTAAGATTTGTTCCTACACAAAACTATATTCTTTTCCTAGTAAGTGTTGTAAATCAGGAGTGTCTCAACTAAAACCTGTGGATTTAGTTTCAAGTTTACCTAAGCATAGCTGAGAGAAACAAATAGCCTTGTAAAATTTAGTGAACAGCTTTTTCAAGTATTTTTTTGAATTTGGGAGGTCAATGTGGTCACTCAGTGCATATTCAGAAGACAGAACATATTCATCAATAAAAAAGCTTTAAGAACCTTTTATTAGAACTGAAATTATCCCACACCCCTCTTCTCTTTGTGCCCTGGGGCTTGAGGCTGAACTTGTGGGCCACAAGATGCTGATATGGAATATGAGGCTGCCTGTGACAGGCAGGACACAGGATGGGAGCAGTGTCCCCAGAGAGGTGACCTGCACGCCCTGCACCTGGCACAGCCCTGCCCCAGCCCAGCATCATGCTGCCACAGCTTTTATAGGTAGGGCAAAGCCATTTGTGTACAGCTGGGGAGAGGATGCAGGGATCATATTTCTGCATTTATTAAAGTAGCTAGCTGCAACCTGGCACCACCCCCCAAAATGGACCAGGACTGTTATCATGCCTAACTGCTTCTAATTCCCTTCCCCAGTGGTTCTGTCCAACTTCAAGCATAAAAAGGTTTAAAAAATGAAAACCAAGGCTAAGTTATGACACCTATATTTTAAGTAATGTTTGTGTTTTTCTCTCTCACTTGTACATTCAGGATCCTTACGACAAATTTCCAAACAAACTTGAGATAAACCAGTGACGTGATCTAGCTGAACACAAGTTACAAGATTTAGGAGCTAAGATTTAAAACATCATCTGTCTTTTTTATAAGATGACATATGATGAATTTAAATCCTGTTCTGTTCATCACCTTTCTCCTTTCAACACAGCTGAGGGTAAACCCAGCAGAGATAAATGTCTCCTGCTTTCTTCCTCAGAACATTTTGCTTTGCTGGTGTAACAGCCTGGGTACTGAGCTCATTTGTACACCCTACCAAAAAGGCCACCTCACACTGTGAGACTGACCTCTGGAAGCTGAATACATGGGGGCCTGAAGTTTTGTTGGCTTGTACCCCTGAGGACAAGGCAGTAAAACCTGTGAAGAATTCTTTGACTCTCAAAAAGCTCATACAGGATACAATCTTACTGATTTAGTCTGGAATTGTTCCTGTTGTTTTGGTTTATTTGGTTGTTTATTCCCAGCTGAGATGGGAATTCCCTCCTGGATGATGCCATGGGAGTGGGAAGAACCTTGGGATGCAGCCCTGAGCTGTGGCTAATGCTGGCCAAGATGACACTGATTATCTCTGGGTAGTTTGCTTTCACAGCTTCATTGGAGACACTGGAATTTGAAACTGTCACCATCAAATCAAGCCAGTAGAGGGTAAAAAGGATGCAAACACCCTTGCTGTCCCACGGGCTGGTGTGTCCTGGCTGGCTGGGGACACCCAGCATACTGACCTGCAGTGAGCCAAGCTCTGGCTCTAGAACTGTCACAGGTGGGATTTCCATACCTACACCCCACAGCAGGTCTGCCTGCCAAAGGGGAATCACAGAGCCAGGTTAATTGAGAGAGGGCATGAGTGACACAAAGCCTCAGGGGAATTGCAGGGGCTAATTGATAGAGCTCTGAATTGTGAACACACCTACAATTGATTAAAATGAGTTGTAAAACAAGAGATAGAGGGTTGTCAGAACAAAGCCAACATTAATTCTTGCTGCAGTAATTGATTATGGCAGCAAACATTAGACATTCAAATAAAAAGTATCTGTTTGAGCAAATGAAAAGAAATGTGAATATGAGCTCCCCAAAACAATATAGAACTGTTTGGCAACTATAAAAATAATTTTTTATTATCTACCAGTATGGCCCCTAGACACCTTGAGAAAGATCTAAACAAAAATTAAATAAACCACCTTCTGTTAATAGCACACAGACTGCTGCTACTCAAGAAATGAGTGATAAGATAACCCTTAGAGATCAATAGAGAGAAGCCAAGAATTTCTAAATGAGTTTTTCACTCCTCCTTAGCAGGAATCAGAAGAAAGATCATAGCAGGTTAATTCTAATTTAGCAAACTACTTTTGAGAAACTTGGCATAAGGAACTGAGCCAGAAGGAAAAACATCTAACAGGGAAGACAATTATGTATAAAAATCCAATTATCACAATTAGCTAGTTAGACTGATTGGTCTAATATGAAATTTTCAGTGCAGAGCTCTATTTCCAGGGGAGCTAGATGTGAGACTATGTAGGAGTGCTGAAAATTATTTCATGGGTTAGATTTTTGTAATGAGGTAAACAACACACAATTGCACAGCGTTGCATATTGGGTTATTCTTCTGGGAGTAATCTGGTTCTCATGATAGCAGTGGCAGTTTGATCAAACCTTTAAAAGAGAAGCACATAGCTGCATTTATACTCTTCCTTTCAATTAAGAACAAAAAAAAACCCTTAGTACTAGACCTGAGGAGCAACAATGCAAAAATAAATCTGTGATTACAATGCATAATCTTACATCTGGTCATAAAGATCTCTTTTTATTTTAGCTATAATTGTTACTAATTATCAGAATTCCCAGTATTTATTTCCTGTTCTATTATTTTTTTGTCTGCAAAGTATCCAAGTTATACAAAAGAACATTCTCCTTCAGAACATTCTTCCTTTTCTAAAAGCCTGAAAAAATGTTTTTTTTTTTTCAATAGTTTTGTTCCTCTGACCTCAAATTCAGCTGCTTGTGCCCAGGAAAGCCAATCTTTCCCCACCTCTTACCCAGGACAGTACAGAAGAAACAAATGGGAGCTGTTGGATGTTGCGAAATGAGTCTTAAAAAGAAAATGTACAAGTAAGACATTGTGAATATACACACTTCCCAGCACACTGGCAATTTACTACCTTTCATTATTGCTGCTATTTCTTGAATACATAGTGCCTGCATCTTTCCCTATCTCTTTTGATTGCTTTGTTCTTTACCTGCAGAGCACAGCTGTGCTGTTTAATGCACTTCTAATACTGCATGCATCTTTCTGCCACCTCCCTTTCCTTTGCCACACAGCCACATCATGCTCCACAGAAACCTACAGTATGTGCCTAAATCAGTCTCCCAGCCCTCTGTAGTACCTTGTTGAAGTAGAGAGAGGAGCCAGATGAGATGACCCCACAGCCCTCCTCAGGCTTGACGATCTCTCCCCCAATAATTTCCTGCCACTCCGTCTTCAGGGTATCTGGGTTCTCAAAATCAGACATGATGGTTGAAGAAAGGGGATTTTCAGGCTGACATTCAGTACCCCGAAACCCTGAATCACACCTGGAAGGAAGTGTAAACATAACAAGTTTTAAGGACTTTATTTGATACTAACAATTACTTAAGGTAGCGCACTGACCTTATGAAATTTGATGTGACATTACAAATCATTCTGGGATTGCAGTTTTGTATTGTGGAAACAAACCAAAATAACTGGAAAATGGGAAAACCCTGTATTTATTTTATTTTTATTTTTAAAACCCCTGTGGTGTGCAGAAAGTTTGAAGCTGGCAAGGAGTAGCAGCCTGTGTCCTTGGTTTAGCACCCATTCTGGCAGTGGCTGCCAAGCAGAGCTGAGCTGGTCCCTGGCATCCTTCTGACTCAGCAAAGGAGCTCTGGCCCTGAGCTGGGGCTCTTGTGCAAAGGGCTGGAGGGGCCACCAGGACACCTGCAGCAGGGCAGCCCTGTGCCACTGAAAGCTCTTCCAGTGCTTGGATCTGCCAAGGGTGCAGCTTCTTGGACAGACTGGTGAGGAGCAACTGGCAGCTAATGCTGCTTGAATGGTCAACCCCTCGTAGTGTGCTTTTTTTTAAATGTTTAATCCAAAAATAAGAGCAACAGCCAAGAAAAGGAAAGTATGGAAAATAGTAGGGTACCTGAAGTATCAGGATATTGCTTTTTATCTTCTTTTTCTTGCCAGGGCTGGGATTGATTGAGACGTTTATTAATTCTTATCTATGTTACAGTGAGTTCTACAGCACTTCTGGCTAACAAGCTAAAAATGGAGACATATCTCTGTCTATACAAGGCCTTTTAAGGCCAAATGGTCCAATTAAGAACAAACACCTAAATTATTTTTACTTTTAACCCAATAACTAATCACCCGTGACCCACAATGCGGGTTTTTCTATCCAATCACAAAAATTCACCCAGACCCATGAAGAAGAAGGTGAAGAAGAAAGACAAAACCTCAGCCCTAAAACCTCCATCTTGCTCTCTCTATATATATTGCTATATCCTAAGACCTTAAATTCTAAATTTTACACCATGTGATATTACACAACTATTCAAACTACACACCCATTCAAACTACACACCCATGATCCTAATTCTATCACTCAATTTTGGAAGACTTCTCCACAGCCTCAGGTTACACACCCATGATCCCAATTCTATCACTCAATTTTGGAAGACTTCTCCACAGCCTCAGGTTACACACCCATGATCCCAATTCTATCACTTAATTTTGGAAGTCTTCTCCACAGCCTCAGGTCAAAAGCAGTGTTTTCCTGGGGGTCAGTGCCTGTCAGCATAGAAAGTTCAGGACTCATAGTTTCCAGGTTCCAAGAACAGGAGAGCACTGTTAGGAGGGACTGACAAATGCTTCATACCTGCAAACACCATGGTCACACCAGCCATGCCCACTGCACATGTTGGGACACTGCTGGCCGATGTAGATGTTGTCCAAGGCCCACTCATCCTGGGCTGTGTAGTAGCACTGACTCCAGCGGAAACGTGTGGCACTGGACCTTAAAATCAATAACAATGCATTAATTTTTGATTCTTTACAGAACGGCAGGAAAAGAGGTAAAATGTAACCAAAAAAGAAAAATGAAGTTAGTATCCTGATCACAGCCTAGGCTGCAAAGGCTGGCACAATCAAAGACAGATTCTTGCAAATTAACTTTCTAGATGATGCCACTCGCTGCACAGGGCTATATAATGGACATTCCAGTGATTGATGACATTTGTGAGGAAGAGCACATTGCAGGGATTTTGAGCATTATTTTAAGGTAAGCCTAGCTATGAATATTACTGGATTTTTATTGTGTTACGGTTGCAAAACTGGAAAGGTGGATCTAGGGCATGACTTTGTTTTTTATATTTTTGGTCACAGCTAACAGGGCATAAAATGTCTAAAGAGATTTCTCCTGATATTTATAATTTAAAAAATTATTAAAGTTCTTGAGTGTAAGTGAATACCAACTATTTCCATTCAACAATAGTTGACTTTTTTCTTGGATATGATTTGTTTTTTGGTCAGGATGATTCTAAACTAGATTTTGCTCACATATCACTGGTGACATTGAGAGCACAAATTTTTGTCAAAGATCCTGTTTTATCACACCTATTTTTTTCCACACTGCAAAGAGCTTGCTCTTGGCCAACAATCCAAAATCTGTAACACCCAAGGTTTGTGGTGAGGAATCATCAAATTGAATTTCTTGCCTAATTAAGATCTTGATATTTGTAATATTCTTCAAGCACAAAACCTTGCTTTAGCTTCTCCTTTCTAAATAGTTTTAACTTCAACAGCTTGTTTTTCTTTACAATAGTGAAGTCAACTAGTATTGTCCATTAAAAAATGCTTACTATTGGCCCTTTAGGAGACGTCCAATTGACCACATTGACATTTTCCATGGGAGTGACTCTTGCTGGCCAAACTCAGCCTGACACCCACCACCCTCAAAAACCAAGGCTGGAGAAGAAAGTGAATCATGAGAAAAGCAATCTTTATCATCATCAAGCCTTTTCAAGCTGCCCTGCCAAACTGTGCCCATCCAACAGGTTACAGACATTGGCTGGTGGCCACTCCCAAATGGGGGACACAGAGACTCTCCACTCCATGCTTGTGTTAGAATGAGATTAAGAAAAATATGTTGCATGTGAAGTGAAACAAAGATGGGAATTTTTTCATCATGATGGAGCAAAAGGGGCTGTGCTGGCTGTGTAAGGGATCTGGGTAAAAAGGGGTTGTGGTGAAAATGTGGGCACTGAGGCTGGATTGCATTGCTGTGGAGGGGTAGGACAGGGAAAGCAAGGCTGACTAAGGAGAATTAAAAATCCAGTTTTAAAATGGGACAGGCCTGGGTCTGGCCAAGGGCTGGTTGGGGGTGCTGAGGATGAGAAGCAGGCAGTTCCTATTAGAAGCTTCTTTTCTAGCTTGTTTCTGAGCCATATGGTTACTTTATGATGGCACAGGATATAATGCTGTTACTCTACTTTGAGATACAAAGCCCCTTCCCCACCCCCAATAATTTGTGTAGAATAAGACTTATTAAAATGAATATTGTAAAGGTGGCTGAGCCACCTGCTCACACGTATGGAAGTGAAAAAACGAACAGAGCAGGCCTGTGCAACTGAAGTGGACAGAGTGGCAGAGCAATTAGCCACTTTGGAACATATGAGAAACTCGGTACATGCATGGATAAATTTTTAAAATACCAGTTTTGAACTTCTTTAAAAAACAAGTGAAGCTGCCCAAGGGCTTGATTTTTAATTGAAATTACCCTTGTTGTCTGTTTTAAGTATCTGTTTGATATTGCAAGTACTGTAAGCATTTTTACAGCACTCGGAGTTAATCTGCAGGGGCAAATCTGCTGATTAAATACTCCCTCAGGATATAATGTATTGATGGGTTACATTACAAGAGCTATGAATTATCCATTAAAAGTGTACAATGCCAGTAATCAGCACACTAAGGACCTCCTAAGCTTGTGTAGGCACAATGGGCAGTCGATATTGACTGCAATTATTTACTGTTTATTTTTGGAGTGCTCTGAAGTCAGCACATCACTTTGGTGCTGAGGTTCATGTTCACATTAACAGCACCACAGAGAGCCCTGACAGAGGCTGTAGGCTCTGGAAAGAGCAGTAATGACTGGTGTTAACTCTAATGTGTGCTGAGGAAAATGACAATACTGAAACCAAAGAATGGTGTTAGAGCAGGGAGACACACCCCCTGTGAACTGCCAGCACAGTAAAACTGTGTCATGGTATTTTCCCAGGTAACAGGAGGGAGAGCATCGTGTTCAGGCATCTCTGTTTTCCATCAGGGAGGGTGTATGGCTGGAGTTGGGATGTGAGACTCTGAAGCCCCAGGGTAATTACAGCAAACTGGGGAAGATTTATAGTGATACAGAGGCAATTTCACCATGCCATGAAAGTCTCATGGTGCCCAACAAGTGGTGGTGCCCCCAAAAAGAGCTCTACAAAGAGCTTGGTGTGGCATTGATGGCATTGCTGAGAGGTGCAAATGACCCTGAAGGGTGGCTGGGCTGTGCAGGTGCATCAGGGCTGGTTCAGGGCACAAGGCTCACACCTGACCTACACAAAGGGTGGGGAGAGCCCAGCCCTGTGCAATGGCAGAGGACATCTCTGTGCCCAGGGGAGCCCAGCTGAGAAGATCCCAGTGCAGCTCTGCTTTGAGGCTGCTCCAGAGCTAGGCATGCACAGCAAAAGGCACAGAGCTGCACCAGAGCTGACAGCCCTTTGCTGGGGATCGTGTGGGTTTCACCTGACCAAAATGTTTCCCTGGAGAGTCTCACTGTCCCATTCCTGCTGCAGGGGACTGCCACCCTGCCAGGTGCAAGCTCATCTGCCTCCTCAGTTCCAGATGTTGGCTGCAGGTCAAGCTAAGCTCAGCTCCACTCATCACTTAGAAGTTGCCCCAGACGAATGCAGGGATTGCAGGAGATTTGTTTCTCTCATTTGAGGGGAGGGGAGGAAGGCAGGAGGCTCATTACTGCCTGGTGATGGACATGTGGCCCAAATGCAGGCGTATGCAGCAGCTGGAGGCTGGGGACAGTCCCAGGGAGCCACATCCCAGCCAGGAGGAGTTATTTTTATCTGCAGACAGACACTGTCCCCTGGAGATGGCTTTGCCACCATGGGAATCCCGGGAATTCCTTTGCCCCAAGCTGCAAGGAACAAGGGGCTGCCCTCACCTTCCCACCCAGCCTGCTGCCAGGGGTCCTGTGGGAAGCAATGCCACTGTCACACAGGGAAAACTCTATGGATCCAGATTCCTCCTGGGTGAGGGATAATGTGTGTTAGGCTGAACTGACAATTGCAAAAGCAGTGCTGCTGGAAAAACAGTCCTGATCGCTGTTTTTGAAAGCTTTCCCAGGCTGCTCTGCATCTCAAGGTAACAACAGCTTAAGAGGATTATGCTGTTAAAAATGGTAATCAACCATTTTAAAAAGCCATGTTAATTAAGAAAAGAGAATAAGCAGATGAGTGTCAGCTGCATTCTCAGTGATAAAACACTGGTTTTATGGACAGTCACCATTTGCACATCTATTGAAATGGGAAGTGCAGCACTGAGGAGCTATGAAGGCATTTCTTACAAGCAAAATAAACTTCCCTGGCTCCTCATAGTTTCTCCATTTTTTAATGCTACTTATTGGAAAGCAATCTGGCTCTCTAATGACATTATATCTAAGTCAGGTTGATGTCAAATAAAAGTCATTTTTGTTGTGTGACATTTTACATAAGCACAAGGAAATTGTGTCCCAGAAGTACAGCGAGTGAAATGATGCTCTGTTATAAAATTTTTCTGATATGTGAGTTAAAACAAAATCACTGCCTTCCCTCCTGATATTAAAAGCCTTAATGATCTAATGCAAATTTGTGGCTGATAAAATTATATTTGCTACCTTCTGAGTTACCATAATTACATTTACCCAATTATCCTGAAGCTCTTATTCAGTCATTAGGTGTTGATTTGTTTATGAAGTCAGCAACTGACAGCTGCTTGTATCTCATTAAAGCCTGTTCATATGTAAATGCCTTGCATAAAACTGAAATTAATTTTCATCAGTGGAGAAATGTTCAGTTAAAGTCCAATAAAATTTCAGCGAGCAGGTGCTTACATTACATTTCTTCAATATAAGTCTCGATCTTGCAGCAGATTTTCTACCATCCCAAATCTCACATAATATGGGGACCTTGTAAACTCATGCTTGCTAGGTGCAGAACATCTGCAGATCTGCAGAAATACCACCACACTCAGAAAGTTTTACAAGAGAAATAGGTGCTGTTCCGAACAATTTTCCAGCTGTGTGAGCACAGTGCCACAGCCACACGCCCAGGGTGCAAACCCTCAGCTGAGAGCTGTGCATCCAGGGATAAAAGCTGCAGCAGTCACAGCAGGGCTGAGCAGGGGTGTGAGGGCATGCCAAGGCCATCAGGGGCCAGAAGGAGACATTCCTGAGACCTCCTTTAGATGGTTTGTTTCCCTGTGCAGTAAGCACAGGGCAGGCTGTGTATTTGGCAGCCTTTGTCTTGTGTGGTTGAAACAGAAGGAAGGTCCAGAGATCTCTGCCCTTCAGCCCAGTTTTGGGAAGGCAGAAGACCTGGCTCTCTGCTTCTCCCTGGCCATCACTAAGGTTTTGCCTCTGTGCAGTGTTTGCAGTGGATACAGGTGGGGAAGGGATAGGAGAAGGAGGGAGGGCACCCCAAAGAGGAGCCCTGCAGAGCATATTCACTACCAGCCACATGGAACAATGTTCTCTGGGTGGCTGGGCTGGCAGCAGAGAGCTGCACATCCAATTGTCACCAAAAATGCCCAGATTTTGGAAAGGCAGAAACTTGCTCTTTGCTCTCAAGCCTGTTCTAAAAGCCCCTAAAACCCCCTCCCAATCTAAACCCAAAGGAACTGTTGAGCCCTGACCCTGCTCTTGGTGGTGGAAAGGAATGTTAAAAAGAGGGGAAAGTGGTGAGAGAGAGATGCATGTGGTATGCTGGATTGTGTTTGGTGGGGAACATGCAGCCACCCTTGCTCTTCACCCTGATAACATCACAGCACAAGACAACACAGAAAATGTGTTCTGTGAAAAGCAAAGAAATTTTCAGTGGTAATTTGTACCTTAATTACAAACAAAACTCTGCTAACAGACAGGAATCCCTTCAGATACAAGACAGAGTGTGAAATATTTATGATTTGTGCACAGCATAGAACAGGAACCCAGCTATTACTTCATCATAATTTCTCCCCACAGTCTCCTAAATTAAAATGGAATTATATGCTTCTGTCATCTCATATGCTGAGAAAAATTAGTAGATCCTAAAGAAAAAGAGGGGCACAACATTGGTATCATCATCAAATACACAGTGTATAGTAACTTTGAGTACAGTATATATTTCATAAATTAGGAATAACAGCCTACTTTAGAGCGTAACCCAAAAAATTGTAGATGCTTTTTAAACTCGTAAGTGCCTATGTGAACCACAGATTTTGCAGATGGTGGCACATAATGGCATGTAAGATTTAGTACATTATAACCAAACTACAAAGCAGTTATTTGCAGACTTAATTGCACCATTTAGTATTATCTGATATGATATGTTCTAAGGATTCAATATTTGCCTTTGATGTTTTGGCTAGAAATAGGAAATTCTGAATATTGGCTGTACAGTAAAAAGGGCCAGTGTGTTGAAGGAAGGTATCATTGTGGTGTGACTGATGGAAATAGGCTCTGTTGAGGCCATGCAGAGTGCAAAAAAGTAATGATGAAGGATGGGGAAATACAATGATTACTTAATCTGAATAAGCTCTCATTGCAATTGCTGTGTTGGATTCAGGTCAAACATAATCAAAATGTAACTCTAATTACAATAATTAAATTCTCAATAGAAGGATGCCCTGAAGATTATTGGGATTTATGACAACTTTTTATTTGTATGTTATAATAAAGATTTAAAAATAAACAATGAAAGAAACAGTTTAGTTAATAAATAAAAATTTTAGGAGAGGCAAATCAAGTTCGATTTCAACAAGATTAATAGGCTTTCTGATAATTTTTGTTTCTCTTTTTTTTTGCAGGAGAGAATGTTATTTTTTAAGACATGCTATAAAAAGAAGCAACAGTTTAAAAATTCCAAGAAATGAATCATTAGTTATTGTTTATACAAGGCTTTGGTCTGAAGATGTTAACAATAAGGAATGTGCAAAATAAAAATTACCAATCCAAATAAAGCCTTCCTCCAATAGGGCATTTATAGACAAGTGCCACTATTTTTGAAAAGTCTGAACTTTATTAGAAGAGTCAGAGTATGTATTAAAAACAATCCTGAACAATAGTTTCTGTTGACTTCAACAACATTTCATTCTCTAATTATGTAAGGAATGCATTTTATGGGAAATACCTGTGACTGGGTCAGCCCTGGCACCCCACCTATTGGCTTGAGTATGACCTGTGGAGGACTTGATCTTTGTCACAGCAATTGACGTGACAAATTGTCTGCACCACCACCCCCCAAAAAAATAAATTAAAAAAGAAAAAATTAGATAGGAAAGAAATGTTTACCAAGTCTTCTGCGGTAAAAGAACGGTGATTCTCCTCCACTGAGTAAATTCACTGGAGTGGTAAATACTTGCTGATGTAAACTCCTGGCAGCTCGGCATACTGGGAAGACATTCCTTAAAATAAAACATTTTAAAACCAGATTTAATATTGAGGAATAATTGGGAACAGAAACAAGGGTCAAACATTCACAGAACCAGGAGCTTGTCTGGGTCCAGATGTTGGAGTGAAAGACCCAGAAGAGAAAAATCCTGGCATGATGCAGAGAAATTTCTCAGAAAATTAGTAGTACAATAGAGGGTGGAAGAAAGCCATAAAAATCTATTTAAAGAGTTTAGCATTCCTGACTGGCAATGTGGTGCTTTCCTCCACGAGGAATGTCTATCTCTTTGTTTTTTACTATCTTCACCCCAGCATCCACCATGACTATGAAGTAGGGCTACAAGGCTGCTATGAAGTAAGTCTATGAAAGTGACCTCCAGACTATTATAAAGGTCATTTTAAAGACCTGCTAGTGAGGCTTTGCCTGGGCATGCTGGCTGCCCCACACCCTCCACCTGCAGTGGGGAGCAGCAGTAGGAGCAGACAGAGCCACACCAGAGGATCCAACCACAGCCTGCTGAAGTTGTGTCCATAGGCCCTGCCCAAGCTCTGCAGCTGTGTTAGCTTTGACACCCACAGCAAGCAGTGTGAATTCTTCCCTCATGCTTCCAGGACTATTTCTGCATTTAACTCAGATTCCTGTTGAGGTCTGTTTCCCAAATTCCTTTTTTTTTTTTTTTAATTCAGAAAATATGATCATTGTCACAGTTTTTAATATTAAATATCAATGAAGTCCATTATCCCAGCTCCTTACTGTTATCTAGCACTGCCCTTCCAATGTTTCTTCATTTTTTTTGCAATATTCCATTATTTATATTTTTCCAGAACAGCACCTCAAAAATTGGCCTATGAGGTATTAATAAAATACTTGGAAGTTACTATCAACCTGCATGATCCTCTTCTAGCCCCCAATACAGAGTCCCTTCTGCCCCTTCCTGCCACAGCACAACTTCTCCTGACAATCCCCAATGCCCAAGAGTATTTTGCTGGTCACTGCTGTGCTCACCCCCATGAAGGGTATCAGGCAAGAGAACAGACACCTGCTCATGCAAGTAGCCTACTTTGACTGTTCTGAAACTAATAATAAAGCAGTGAATCTCTACAGAAGTTATGGCAATTAGGAATATTTATATAGTTAAAGTATACAGTAATAGTTAAGTATTAAGTATGGGGAAGGGCAGAATATATTATTTCACAGAGAAATTTCTCGCTCAGATATCTTAGAGTATTAAATGAAGATCTGAGACCTTATTTTTTGTTTTGCTTTTTTTTTTTTTTTGTAGATTTCTAAAGGCTTAATTTCCTTTCTAGCAATTTTCAAACATGTTTTCTTGATTCATCTCCCCTAAATGATTGTAGAAAACAAGATTTGATCAGTGCTTGCAAAGCAAACAAAATTTTCAAACAATTTAATTAATTAGCGTTTTGTTTATTTGCCAGATTATGTCCTTGAAATACACTACAAATACTCTTTTATCACAGCAACATGGGTGGTGTGAGAAAAATGATTTGGCTGCTTGTTCTCTCTGAACTCAGCTCTACTGAGCAAGGAAAGGAGCACTAAAATCTGAGGGCAATGTATCTTCCATTGATAGCAAGCACAAACCCCAAACACCCACCGCTGGGAACTATTCTTGGACACCATGATGATGCCTGCTAGGTATAAAAGACATGAACAGTGTTTTAAGTACATGATTTATGGCTTTCCTCTGGATTCTGTTTAAGGTAAGAAATCATTATTTGGATTTCCAAAGTTTAAAAATTCATTTATTGCCATTTCTCTATTATGCCCACCAAAGTAAATGTGGCAAAACATAACATGGCAAGGGCAACCAGGCAAAGCTATAATTGCTCATGGAAGGTGGAACTTGACATAGAAATTCTTCAGTGAGCCTGCAGAGCAGGCAGTGAAAAGGCAGTAGGACAAGTTCTCTGACACCCTCTGAACCTGCTCAGAGGCAGCCAGAGGACCTTGGTTAGTTCACCCCAAGGCCAGGGAAAGTCCAGCTTTTGATCTAAGAGGGAAAACAAGAGCATGAGCTATGGCCAAATGTGCTGCTGACATTTGTGCTGAGACAGCACCAAGCCACCGGGGAAAGAGCAGCCAAGGCTGCTGTCTGCACTTGGAGCAGAGTGGGGCAAACAGCCGGTCACTGCAGCCCTGGACTGTGCTTGAACCAGGGCTGAGAGATGAAAGGCTCTGCATTACAATCCCCTGAAGGAATGTGCTTTCCATTTACAAATGGCTGTGCACAAGGGCAGAAAGAATTTCTATCCATTTAAATTCCAGGAAACAGTAGATGCCTTTCGCTTAGAAAAACAAAGCAATAGCACAGGAAAGATCTCAGCCATTACCCTGTAGCTCTGACTGGCCCAATTTTTTTCTCAGCCTTGGTCCATTCCTGTCACGATTTTGTATTTCAGGCTTTCGGATGCCTTTCTTCCAAATATTATGAGGAACAGTCTAAATACCTTTATTAACAATTTTGACTGATTACAACTGATCATTTCTTTATTGAAAGGTGAAAAAGGAAAACATCTTTCTTTGTTCAATGTCAAAAGTGTATTTCAGACTATCTTTGTATAAAGCAGAGTTTATGGAAGACAAACATCCTCACTCACCTCCTGAACAAGATGCCATGTGAGGCCATGGTTGGTGGAGTACTCCAGTTTCACCTGGTTGTCCATGTGAGGAGTAAAGGCCTGGCCACAGCCCATCACCAAGTTGAACTGTATCATGTACGAAGCTCCAATCTGCATAGACTGGGTCTCCACATAGCGCATGCTGGAGGCTAGCTTTGAATCTCCTGTGAAACTGAGAGATGTAAGGAAAGAATCAGGAAGGATCCTCAAAATAATTCAAAAAAGAACATTATGAATGGTTCAGGGTTAAATGCAGTGGTGCCTCTTTGTTCTGTAGATTGGTATGTGGGAAGAGACCATTCACAGGAGGATCTTTCTGCTGGTACTCCTGCAAATTACCAGGATGGCCTTGATGCATCCCAGAATGTGAAACACTGAATTATTCTGTTAGTTCTTACTGTATGCTCTTTGTATTAAGGATCAAGTTAGGATCTAGCAAAGGGCAACATAAGGAAAAAACAACATAAATAAAGTTCATTCCCCTGGAGTGTCCATTGCTTAAGGTCATGCTACAGTCAGAGCTGTAATTTCATTCTAATATTGGGCAGTTAAGATACTCTGAATCTAGTTTAAAACACTCTTATTACATAGACTATTCATTTAATTGATTTTCAAGTGATCCTATATGCAATTCATTCACTGACTCTTGACTGAGTTTCAGAATTAATTTTCTATTCTCGGCTTCTTTTCTGTAGGATGTACTGATATAAGAGTTGTATTTTCCAGTGGATTGGAGAACAGTAGTAATGTTTGGAACACATATATATGTTGCAAGGTACCCAGCTATCACACATACAGCAATACAATTTATAGTCTAAAACTCCAAGGTTATTTCACTTCAAATGCAGGTTTTTCTTCTATGCACTATCCAAAAGAAAAAGAAAACAAGCAAATTCAAAACCTCAAATGCAACAGAGGCATAAGGAGGAAGTAATAACAACTTAAACTTTGAATCCTGCTCACTAACCTTCAAAACAGGGTATTTTAATGAAAGTTCACATAGAATAAAAATTGCCTCCCTCTCCTTAGTTTGAGATGTTTACTTAGTGTATTCAGAAGTACTGTAGTCTTTTCAGCTTCAGTATTGTCTAGGACTATTCTTAAATGTAAACAATTGAGAAAAGGGATTGGCTCTTTTTAAAGAAAATCACTGCAAATCATCATGGAAAAAAATCCTACATTCAATACAGTAGTGATGAAGAGAATAATCTATTTCAAGGTTGCTCTTATGATTGAGTAAGCTACAGTTTATTATCTTAAATAAGAAATCATAACCTTTAAACACAATACAGTAGAACATATTAGCTTCTACTCCTTTAAAATTCAAGGTCATGACAAAGTGAGTGTGAGGACAAGGAATAGAAGTCAGTGTCACTTAGGACTCTTAAATTAATTCACTGACCTACACTGTTTTCTATAGAGTCCTTTCCAGAGAGAGCACTTAAGCCATAAATTTCAGCATCCTACCTTAAAGCTTTAGAAGAAATTACTGAAAGCTGACATTAGTTTTGTCATTATTAAATTTCTGTTACTTGGCATAACTTAAGATCCAGGCTGCTTTCTACTATCTGACCTTACTTTTTGTGACTTGATTTCCTAAAGGATGATCCAGTTCATGAGATCATATGAAATTTTTCGTTTTGTCTTGTCGCTCAGCAGTCTGAAGTGACTGTGGATGGACACTCCCTTCACTGTGAGGGCACAAGGCACTGTCATGGACAACTGGACTGCAAGGCAGTAAGTTGTCTTGGAAAACTGTGCCTGAACTGTTTGCCCTTTCAGTTGGTGTTGTCAGTGTTTTTCTTCTCAATAGGAAGGGTAATTTTAAGTTGAGCAGAGGATATCACGTACACTCATCAGCAGTCCAGCTGGCAAACTATGGTTTGTGGCTTCATGGTTAGATCTGAATGCATCTCAGAACTTGTCTGGATAAGTCCTAAATTTATTTTTCTTCTAAATTTTATCTTGTATTTTATAAAATGACAAAAATCCACAAATTTAAAAGCTAATGCTGATTTGATCTGACATAGGCTGAAGCCCTGGGAAATCTGTGCCAATACATCCAGGCTCTTCAGATACCAGTCAAACATGTGCAGTGTAATCAGCTGAAAGTTATGTGCAGCACTGCTTTGGAAGAGGATTTGGCATTGCACACAAAAACCTAGGCACAGCAGCACATCACAGTTACCTAAAGCTTATCTCAACAGAATAAAGGAGTTGAAACTCAACAATTTGATGAAACATCTCCCGAGAAGCTGTTCTTCCAAAAGTAATAGAAGACATGTAAGGGCTTGTAGTGAAAAAAGGGCAAAGAATTAAATGTTACATTTTGCTCTTGTCTTCACAAAAATTCCCGTTATTCAATACTACTAAATAAAATGAGAAAAAAAAAGAGTCTTAAAATCTAATATTTTCTTTCTGTTAGCATTCAGTTCATGATTAAAATATTTTAAATTTAGTATTCATTTTAATTTAATAGCCTAGCCACTGGATATTGTACACAGTATATTAAGTAAGTTAAAAGGTCAAACCAGCTCTTTAAAATGCTTATTAAACAAATATAAAAAAGGAGGCTAGTGTTGAGTTGCAGACAATATGTGATGCTCTATAGGAAGCTCTTTTAAGGGAAGGAAATCATATTACAGGTACATAAAGTCCTTTATCATCCACATTTTGCCTCCAGCTGAACACAAGTAGCATTAAAGTTGTGGGCTCCACCTTACTTGTCACTTCTTTGCTCTCCAGATGTACGTGGTTAGAGGTATGCTCTTTTATTGGAATACCAAATATTTTCTTTGTTCTGAGAGCCACACAGCTGGAATACCTTCCTGGATTTTGTAAAAGACGAAGTAATGTCCCTGGTGTAACAATAATTAAATAAAAAATCTTCAGAAATGAGAATGCAGAGGCTCCATTTTTGTTTAAATTTGTTGCTGTGAGTGGGTTTCTGGCACGGGTACAATTAGAGCTGTGGAGGCACAGGAACACAATACCCATAGGTGCCCTCAGAACAATCACTCTCCCTCCAAGCACTGCCAACTAATTGGTACTTCTGGGAACGGTATCACAGTCAATGTCAGCCAACCTGCATTGCTCCAAACTGCTCTGAGGTCCCCAGAGTTACCATATATTCAAGGCTGGTACTTTTAGGAATACTGAAAAGCCACATGGATGCAGCTTGTTTTGTAAAGCTGCATTGACTGGAAATATTGACACGACGGCCCAATGCTCACACCAGACACAGCTTTGCTTCCATCAAAAGCAGGGGATGTTTGTGCCTTTTTGCATCACATCATACCTACTTTGCTACATAATTCCTAAATGTATTAGCATCATTAATATATTAAACTGATTACCTGAAAGAAACTTTCTTCATGTTACAGAGTTACAATTACTCTAAATGACAAAACATTTAAGACACTGGTAAACTACCAAGCTGATGTAGGACCACTGTATGACCTTGCTCCATAAGGACAGTTTTAGCAAGGCAGGTTTACAGTCTTCCCCCAGACTTCTCCAGGGACAGTGGGACACTAATGTTTGTTACACTGGGTTAAATCCTAATGCATCTCACTGAAGACAGTTTATTTATATAAAGCTGCTTTATTTGTGTCCATGTGAATA
>VZTT01055162.1:45933-97972 GCA_013400855.1 Buphagus erythrorhynchus | reverse complement strand
AGTCCTTTCAGTACAACAAACACATTTGATGTAATAAAGTTAAGGATCTATTCTGAAACCAAATGATGATGATGACAATCAAATAAAATGAGTGTTCATAGACCATGAAAATACTCAAAAATCACCTTTGATCAAAACATATGCTTATCAGCAAACTTTTTTTTTTGTTAATGAAGCCAGGTATGGAAAAGAACAACCTGCCTCTTGAAAAAATTAAAATTTCCCTCCTCAGTTTTTTCCAATTTTAAGGATAAATGTTTCAGGTTTACAGGTTCTAAAGCAGAAATGGAGGCCTAACAGACAATTAAAAGCAATTCTGTGAAAATGGGCCTGGGGATGACACCCTGTAAAGTGATTGATAGTGTATTTCTCATAGTTGTACTAATGAAAAAGCTGTTGTCAGACTGTTCTCAAGAGGATGGTGTCAGTGCTACTGCAAGATCTGTTCGTGAGTTAGAAACTCATGAGTTAGAAAATGAGAACCAAATGGACTCACAGCTGGGAAAACCCAACCATAATTAATTTAACTAGCAACCATTTGTACAGACTTTGTGTAAGTTTAAAAATTTCCCTTGAGGGAAGCAAGGTCAGTGAAGGATAGAGTTCATGTTTTCCAGTGATAATGAAAAATACTTAGATATAAATAGTGAGGAAGGTTTTGATTCTTTATTTGATGCATGGAAAGTTCAATGTTTCTACTGTGACTGAGCAGTACAAATCCTAATCCATCTCCATATGGGATGGAGAATTTAGCTTAGCATTTATTATTTTGATTCTGATTTAGAGTCATGGGAAGAAAAGAGAGGAACCTCTGCTATCTTATCTACCCTTCTCCCCATGATAAATTGGTCTTAAAAGTACAGAGGGAAAACAATGTCATTAAAAGGCTTTCATTCCAGCTCTTTGATGAGGAAGATGCAAACAGTTTGAGCCCTAACATGTTGTTTCATTTTAATGAGCAGCGAGTACCTTCCTTGTCCTTATTAAAGTGGTTAATGGAGCTTCTACTGCCTCATTATCAGTGCTAGAACATACTTGGTATTGTTCCTACTGCTAAGCCAACTCCTTTTAGTTTGACAGATGATCAGAAAGTCAAATCAGATCATATCAGAGATACCTGTTAATAAAATTCCAGCAGTGTTTCGCTGAGTGTCCATGGGGACGCTAACATTATTTTATTTCTTCAGGTTTTCTATAATTACTGTGATTGTACTTTCTCCAAAGAAATATATCTATGCCAATTAAAACTATACTGGGTTTATAGGTTGATCAGACTAGCATAAATTGTTATTTGGTTTTCATCAAAACACACAGATTAAATTGAGCTTCCCTTGTATTAATTCCAAATGTTAAACTCAAGT
Source organism: Buphagus erythrorhynchus (assembly GCA_013400855.1). Lineage (NCBI taxonomy): Eukaryota > Metazoa > Chordata > Aves > Passeriformes > Sturnidae > Buphagus > Buphagus erythrorhynchus. The sequence continues at coordinate 96,611 of VZTT01055162.1, read as the reverse complement.
GCTCCAGATTTTTTTTGTGAAGCATTTTCATGTTTTAGTATAAAAAGCTTTTTTGTATGCAATTCTAACAATTTTTTTCCTTTGTTTTTCCCTTCTTTTGCTTCTCTTGCCTTTATTTCCTTTGAGAGGTGTGATGTTTTCTTGATTTTGTTTCTAAATACACATTTAGAAAAGCATATTTGAAGCTTAATTGCAATATGTCATAATGCTGATCACAGTGCAAATGACTAAGTGTATATAATACCAGACAAAGCAACCACAAATGGATAATGTCATTCTGTCTATATTCTGCTGCCTTTGCTTTCTGCATTGCAATATAATGACTGTATACAGATCTGAACATCACTAACAAAATATTCAGAGCCTGTACTTAAGAGATTATTTCATTTACCTGCATATCCATATTACCCTGCCTGGATTTTAAACGAAGATTACAAAACATTTCTGATATTAGGATATTATTTAAATATTTCGTGGAAAAAGAATGCTACATTCAATGCAGTGAGTTGAAAAGCTTACTGCTAATTTCAATGAGATAAGTGACTGTATTTCTGTCCACAATGTGAGTATGAGACACATTATTACTCTGAATATCTGCCAGGAAAATGCATTTGCAGCGGTCACTTAGCAGGATGAATAGACAAGTAAAACAAAAGTAGAACAGGAAAGAATATATATTTCTCACCAGAGAGTCCAGTCATGCCCACAGTAGGGCTGAACATTTCCCAGGTAGAATCCCAGAGACTGTGTGACTTCAACCAGGTTGGTGAAGTCCAGACTGATGCTGTTGAAAAGCACAGAGGTCATGATGATTTCATCGATTGCCCACACATCCTCGCCTTGAGAAGAGTGATATGGCTGCCACCATCTGAACTGAATGCCAACCTGCCTTGCATCTTCAGGCAGCTCCACTGAAATTATTCTGGAAAACAAAACAAAGTTGTTATTGACAATTTTTGCTGTTTGTAATAATTCCATGGGGATGTATTTTAGGGTAACTTTTCCTTACTGACCCTAAAAATTATGTATTGAATTCAACCCACAAATACCATAGCACCTGCTGGTATAGCTGCTACCAGTGACAGAGACAGAGGAATTGTTAGTTCTCTTGGTAATCAGTTCATTTACTGAAAACCAGTCATGTGCAAAAGCCACCAGAAAGTTTCTACTGAATTTGTAATTTTTGCTTCCAGTATGGAGCTCTCAGTAAATTTAAAAGTGTAAATTAGCAACGGAAGGATGAGCTGACAAGGATTTAAGAATTCCAGTTCCTCTTTGTCAGACTCAGTGGGTTTTATCCTGACCTCAAGACACGCATCTTGCAAACATCTGCACTATTTCCTGCATAGCATTCACATCATTCTAATGGTGCTCTTGTCCTAGAAGAACCTATCCCTGTAAATTGTCACAGTGGAAAAGTGGAAAAGGTTCATCTTGCCAGACAGTGTGATTATGTGTAGTCTTTTTTGGCAGACACTCCTTTTCTGTAGCTGCATAAAGATGCAACTGGAAGTGAGTCCCAGGTGCTTCTGGTATGCAAGGTCACCTGATTTGTCATGGCAGCTATGTCAACACACCTAGACTTGAAAAACTGCAAAGAAAATTAAGAGTATTATCTAATTTCCAGGAGCAATTTTCATACACTGCAGGAGGGAGTACACATTAATTGCCACAGCAATGACACCTTCTTGAAAGCTCCATAAATCACTAAGACCATGGTACCCCACACAGCCACATCAACTGTGAGACAGACTGGCAGCAGGGACATTTGTCTCCATTGGGGTACAATTACTTGCTGGCTAAAGGGTTTTCAGCCAGCTCATCATGTAGCTGTAATTTTTCTTTCTCTGCTAGAGGAAATGTGGATAAACTGATACATCAGGTAAACTGAAAGTGTCTTTTTATACTCCAGCATAAATTTTTTTCAGACTCAAGGCTTTCTAAGCTGCCTGTTGTAATGTTTTGTTCTCTGCACATGAAAGTCTTGTGCCTGTGGCACTCTTAGTGCAAAAACCACACTCTTAAAAATGACTTGTTCCTACATCCTTGTAAAGAGTAGATTTATAATACTGTTGTTTAGTGTCACGTTCATTTTAAAGAAGAATACATTAATCCATTAGCCAGGAAAAAAATCAAATAGCTTGGCTAAACAGGTGGGAAGCACTCAGAAAGTCCTGCCTGGCTTTTCTAGTAGCTGCTTTCTGCCATCCATAGACTGAAGACACAAGTGTGGAGGGACAGCCAGAGGTGACCTGGCCATGTCCCTGTGGCATGGGACCAGCACAGTACACACTTTGTGTATGATGGATACATTTCCTTTACACTCAAATAAACATGTTTGGATGACTTCATGCCCTTCTAAGAGAAAGACCAAGCCCCAGGCCAAAACTGTTCTCTGGCACCTGACTAAACTGCAAGGGCTTCTTTTCTACTAAGGATTCCCTCATAAGAAGCAACTCTATAACCTTTTGGGTTAATTTTTTAAAGGCACAAATAATGAGAAATTGCTACTGATGTTAAAAGGAAGATTTCTTTTCTGCCATGATTCAGGGGCGTGAACCTGAGAGAAGCTGGCACCCTGGCTAGGAGGAGCACTGTATCTAGTGGGTGCTGTAAAGCACCTGGGCACTTGTGTGAGCTAATGCTCTGCCATAACCCAGGGCATATTTCTCTGCTGTGGCTGTCTCTGATGCTTGTATCTTCCCTTTCACTCTTAACTCTCATAAACTTGCCCACGTGGACACAAATTCTCACAGACAGTAATAGACAGAAAATCCTAAATCATTACATACACCACTGATACTCATATCAGGTGTTAAAATATTTAACACATGTTAAAATAAATTCCCCATCCCAGGGGATTAAGCTAACACAATTTAGAAATGTAGGTGTAAACCACCATGTGCAGCACATGTGTTAGTATGCAGAACCTGACTACACCTCTGGTTGTAACAACTTCTCCTGTCTGCCTTTGATTTGTTGGAGGTAGATGGAGAGGGAGGGGACTCCTGCTAATGACTTTTCTGCTGCAGAGAAGAAAAGTGTTCCTACTTACATTACCAGCTACCATTAAATTTCTTAAAAACCAGCTGGGAGACCTTTGCTCTGATCTCACTCTTTCAAGCTATGCGCATACCTAATACTGAAAAGCCACCGCTGTTCTGCTCAGAAGAAAAATGCAGCTGTCAAATGTTAGCAGATTAAATGCACCTTTTCAGCAGAATATTAAATGTGTAATTATTTTTTGTATGACTGAAGATTAATTAAATTCGTGCATACAGACTGATTGCCAAACTTTGCAGCAGTCCATCTATGTTACTAAAAATACTGATAGTTTCAGACAACATAATATGAAAAGGTGAAGCTTTGTTCATAATTACTGCCAGCATTAGCTTCAGTTTTGTATGTATGTCATTTTTCTATCTACCCAGAGTGGACTGACTATCTATCTATCTATCTATCTAGCTATCATGGCAAAAACTCTCTAACTTGTGTGTATTGTACTTTGCTCTACACCTTGTCAGAACAACAGGAATAGTGTTTCATACCTGACCTCAAAAAGCAAAAAAATTCTCTGGCATCCATGTAATTTATTACATTTATATCTTAAACTTCATTAAAATCAGTCACCAGAATATGTATTTTCCTTTTTTGTTATAAAAATTTAATGGTGCTATATATTAAAAACCTTCAGGGAAATATAATTCCTACATTATAGGAATCTAAGAATTAGAAACAGAGCCATATAAAATATATATGTGACTATAACAAAGGCAGGCAAAGGAAACTTTGAAGAAGATTTATAAGTGTTCCAGTCTGTAGCATCTTTCCTTCGGAAACATTTAGAACTTCAAAAATTAAAGTCTACAATGTAATTCTACAATATACAGTCCTCCTCTCCCATGTTTGAGTATTTCTTGTAGATCCTAGGAAATAATTTTAATGCTACGAGAGTATTTTTTTCATTAGAACATTCTTAATCACAAATTTGAATATTGCAATTTTGTACTGAGTTATTGACAAGATGTGGAAATCTAATTTTTTTTGTTGTTGTTGTTTTTAAAAAAGCACTCATCTGACCTCAATAAATATAAATAATGAAAGTTATGTGTAGCTAAAGTGACTTGCAGGCTATTTACAGTCCCACTCCTGGGGCTGACTAAGATGTTTTCCTTGAACTCAATAGAGAAGAAGACATAGGGCAATACCCAGGTCAAAGCTACCCTTGGGCAGGAAATGGACCTGCTGGAATGAGTCCAGTGATACCACTGCCAGTTCTGCCTCTTCTGGCCCCCCCAGAGCATCTCCTTTAACTGGCATTTACTGGCTCTGCTGCAGCACCCCGTGAAGGTGGCTGCTTCCAGGTTTGAGAGGGTTTGCATAGATCCAGACCAGACTGTTCCAGGCTTTTGGTACAGGCATGCTCATGGAGACTCCTGATTTTGTATTGGATACTAAATTTGGTGGATGGTGTCAGTAAAGAACACCTTCTCTAAAGACAACAGATCCATTCCTCTCTAATCTGACACCAAACATAGGTGCTGCTAGATGAGATGAGCTCTTTGTTCAACTTCTTTTTGACTTGTGCAAGTCCCAGGCACAGTCACCAGCAGGTTCTCCCGGGGCACCAAGCCCAGCCCAGGGCAGAGGCACAGCCATGAAGTCATGCAATTGCCTTGAGAGTGGCAGCAGGTGTAGTTTCCTGCTGACCTCAGAGATCCTCACAATCCTGCAGAGATCCCCACAATCACATTCTGTCTCAGCTGTCCTGTGCTGCCTGCAAACTCCCAATCCCAGAAGATGCTGTAGTGAGGGTATCTATAGCTTCAACGCTACAAATAATTTATGTTAATTTTTCTTTACCAGTGGCTGCTTCCATGGGAAGAGACATGCCCCTATTTCCCACAAGTACACTCCTATCCCTCATCCTGCACTGCCTCAGCTTGTTCTGTTGTATCACCTGAGACTCAAAAGCCATTAAACCAATGTGTTCATTTTTATAGAATGACAAAATGGGAAGTGCCTAGAACAGCTGCAAAATTTTAAAGAAAGGTGGTAACTTCCAGTGTGCAATAAAATCTCTTCATTCCCTCTTGCACCACGCACTCAGTCTCCACACTGCAGTGACCACCACAACCAGCATCACTGCATGCAAATAACGCTCTTTGCAATATTTGTGCATGTACCTCGGCTCATGGTAGTTGAGGTAAGAGTAGTGTTCCAGCAGTTTCCAGGTGATCCCGTTGTCGTAGGAGTAGTGCAGCAGCACTCCTTCCCCGGGCTGGTCGGGAGCTTTGCAGGTGCTCAGCACGGACTTGCTGCCCAGGCGCAGTGTGAACTGCAGGAACCTGCACCAGAATTACACAAATATTTGCAGGGTATCGTTTTCACAATGGGTTTTTTTGTTGTTGTTGTTTTTGTTTTGTTTTGGTTTTGGTTTTCCCCTAACCAGTCTGTTTTCAGATCTTCTCAATCTAGGCAAATTTTGATGAATATCAGTTGTGGGGTTTTGTACGTGTGATTTGTTTTTATTGTCAAGTAATGCATTGTGGCACATATAGTTTAAAAAATGCCAATCATTACTGCATTTAATTATTTATTAGGCACTGAAGGGGAGGGGGAGATAGTGAATGGATCTAATCAGTTGCCACAAGCTGTCAAATAAACACAACCTTATAAATAATTAATTAGCACTTGGCTTTGACACTCAGGTTTGATATTAACATTTCATATTTTTCTATCCAAGCTGTACAATAACTTCCCTCCAGTCTGTTTTGGACTCGGCTGTTTACAAAGCGGGAGGAATAAAAGGCAAGGCTAAGAAATCACCATTAAAGCATGGAACTAGGAGTTTCTTAAAGGCTTTTTTCCCTGCTAAAGACACTGGTTTCATAATGCTGTAGCATTTCCTTGCTTCACACTGCTCGTTCTTGCCTCTCACCTGGACTGGGAGCTGTCCAGGAAGGAGGTGATGAGCTGGCGCCTGCCGTCCTTGTTGAAGACCAGGGCCTTGCCGCTGGCCAGGACCCCGCAGCCGAAGCTGACCTCGGCCCCGCGGATGGAGTAGAAGCTGTGGTAGGAGGAGAGGCGGGAGCTGGCGAAGCTCTCGGAGATGAACATGGGGAACGTCTGCGACGCCGTCTCACACGCCGGCCCCGAAAAGCCAGGGTCACACCTGCAGGGCAGGAAGGGCAGAAAGCACCATGGGTGGAGGGGGAAAGCACCATGGGGGGAGGGGGGAAAGCACCATGGGTGGAGGGGGGAGAGCACCATGGGTGGAGGGGGGAAAGCACCATGGGTGGAGNCACGATGGGTGGAAAGCACAATGGGTGGAAAGCATGATGGGGGGAAAGCACCATGGGGGGAGGGTGGAAAGCACAATGGGTGGAAAGCACAATAGGTGGAAAGCACAATGGGTGGAAAGCATGATGGGTGGAAAGCACAATGGGTGGAAAGCACCATGGGTGACCCATCTTTGGCTGTGGCTAGTGTCAATAAACATGGTGGCTGCAGCTGTTCGTGAACAGAGGATACCCACAACGTCCCTCTCAAATCTGAGGACCAAGAACCTCACTGAATTTTATTTAAGTAAAGTGCATAGCAAATGACTTCTGTTAGCTAGTATTTACTTTTCAAATTAAAAAAAAAATACATACTTCTGAACACCCCATGAATCTCCACACAACACAATACAGAAATATTTTTATTAATTTTTGGAACAAAACCCCTGCTGACATAATTACAGTTGTTCATATGAAAAGTGACAAATTTGCTTTTATCTGTAGCATACTAGATATGGTTACAAGAAATTAAGTTACAAAAGAGAATGCCCATGGGTCACACTCTTGTTAATACTTAAATGTAGCCACACCAATATTTAGAATGTGCTTTCTGGTTTTCATTGTGCACCCTTTTAAATTTTTAGAGTGGAACTCTTTTAACAAGCCAGACTGTCAGAAAAAAGTGGAGTGCTGATCTTCTGTCCTTGAGGTATGTTAGGTTATGGGATATTAGAACTATTAAAATTGTAATTCTTTCCCAACATTTAATACAAAAGTGATAAAGTCACAAATCACCTCTATAACCAGTATAAAGCATACATCACTGACATTTCAGTGTGCTCTGTAGCGCATTTTAAGATGAACTGGAAGTTAGACACTATACCTGAAGAAAATAATAAAAAAAAAATAAAGACATGCTGCTGTTTAGAAAGATTGATCTTTAGCTTTCCAGTGAGCTTTATGAATTCTGAGGGTTATGCTAGTTTTATATTAAGTCATCTAAAAGAGCAAGGACTGAAATGAAAATCACTTCAACTTTCACACTACCAAGTGAACTCTGTGACAGAAATTGAACATGAATACTGAATATAACACTTACTTGCAGCCATTTCTAGTACACTGTCCTCGCCCTGAGCAGAATTTGAGGCAAGATGGACCAATATAAACTGCAGAGAAGAGAAATCAGTTAAATGGAGGGTTATGCTATGTGATAAACAGAATATGATGAATACAAGAAAGTGTACAGACCTGATCATACAATTATTGTATTTATCTTAATCTAGCTATCTGGAAAAGGTCTACAAAAGGATATAAAGCATTTGACTGTGTCAAGGATAGTCAGGGATAATTTATTATTTAATGTGTTATGTCCATGTGGCTACAGACACAGTACTGTGGCCACTAGTATTGTTTTAATTACTAAGTCTGTGAATGAGATCAGATAATTTGGTAGGCATTGACCTTTTTCATCATTTTTCATTGACATTCCCTTCATCTTTGTTTGGAGATGTAATCCAATCTACATATTGGTACATTCCAGTAGCAATCTTGTAGATTTTAAAAATATGTCACTGCTTTTCTCATTGAAATATACATATTTTACTTCACAGGATTTAGGGGAATAAGAACCTGCCCTGATATGTCTTAAGCAACTATTAATTATCATACTCATTCACTGATTCTTTTAAATGGAACAAAATTCCACATCCTAAGTGCTCAAAAATACAACAGACTTGTTTTAGTCTCTTGCTTCATCTTCCTCCAATGACTCCTAATTGGCAGTGTGGGTATTTTATGAAAAACATGAAGGATAGAAAGAAGAGAAAAATCTCAGTATGATCTCTTGCACTACAATAAAGAAAAGTCATAACTTGTGGGCAATATTATTTCAATATAGTATGCTAAAAGGCCTTAACCATGAATAGTGGCATATTTTCTATTGAAGAATTCCTATTGCTTGGAGTTACCCACTTGCATTGTGAAATTTGGAAGAAATAGCCACCAATATGAAATAATCTATAAGAAACAGTACTTCCTCTTTTTCCTAGTTTTATAATGTTGCCCATCACAGCACAGTGTCAGCTCTCCCTAGCAGACACACTCTAAATCCCTGTTAGCTACTCCCTATAACTAAATCCTCATCAGATTTCATGTGATTTCTAGATTTTCTCACTTCTCAGGGTGCAAAAATTCTATTCTGTTTGACTTGTGTCTTTTGAGGCCTTTTTGAGTGGGTGGTAAAAGTGTAAGGGTTAAAGATGTAATGATGTCATTCAAAATGAAAAGACTTTATGGAAATTGGCATTTTTCCAGAGTTTCTGAAAGATGGCCAGCTTCCAGATTTCATTTAAAAACTTAATTCACATAGAAACAGTTGTGAAGCTAAAAGTCAAAGTGCTGGATCTTTGGAAATCTTCCTCTCTTCAAGAATTTGAGTGGCTTGCCAATATTTACGAGTTTTTCCCTACAGTACAGTGTAAAGCTTAGTGTCACTAGTATTTAACAAAGGAGGCATTCAAAACATCAGAAATATATCTTTAAGACTTGATTCCTGTGTCATGGCTCTGCACCTCAAATTCAGGCACTTTCTAGGCAGATGGTTGGTAAACCTTTTCTTGAGACTGTGCACACAGGAGCATGCAGCATCCTTCCATGGAGCTGTATTTTGTTCTATAAGCAAAGGTTGTGCAGATAAATGAATTGTCAAATCACTTTCAAAATCTTGATTTGTTCTGTTGTAAGGAAATTGTATCCTTGGATTGATTTCATCTTGCTGTGGTTTCTGTGAACCTCATGAGTGTCTCCAACACTTAGAGTCTGCGTTTTTTTAGATAGCAACTCATCTTTGCAGGTACTCACAGACATCCTCTCATGTTTATATACCTATCTTTTCCCTTAATTTTACTTTCTTTTTGATGTATATCACATCCCTAAAGAGAAGCACTAACACTATATCCAGAATGTCAAGATGATGCTACTTCCTATTATGATTAAGAGAACAACTTTCATTACTTTTAGTGACAAAATTTCCTTTATGATATTACCTTAACAGATCAAGATTTTCTTATTAATACTAGGCATCAATGTGTTTTAAGAATTCTGCATAATGTAAATATTTACCATTCCTAGGCACCATATCAAGCCTTACTGGGAATCACTACAAAATTTCACAGGCTATTGTACATCAGTGTTAGTCTCTAAATTATTCATTTCATGCATCTAACCAAACAAATTCTGAATTTAGCTTACTTAGTTCCAAATAATTTAAGGCTAACAAGCAAGCTAAAAAAAATTGTGGTTCCTCTTAGTCAGCCCTTTCAGTCATACTTGTTTCTGCATTTCATACATTTAATCCTGTGCTCCAATATACTTCTTACTGCCCTTTAAAGTATTTATTTTTAATTCTGATCCTGGTTTTCCTCTGTAGTAAGTCATATAACTATTTATCAATATAAATTTCTCCCAGTTCTTCACATTCATATTAAGAAAAGGTAAGTGTAAAATAATTTTCTAAGAGAAGAACAGTTCCCTGAAACAGATGGCACTTTCCCCTGAAGATATGGTAAACAATGTAAGGTTTTGTCAGTGTTTTGATAGCAGCATTGCTTGAAGATGTTCTTCTATGTCCAGGAGCAAAATATGTTCCAGATGCTGCTCCTGTTGCTTAGGTTGGTGCAGTACATGTTCATTTATGTAATTAGAACCAAGCAGAAGAAATGTTATATTAAGCCCCTGTCACCAATATTTTTTCCCGGAAAGCATTCAATTAAATGGGAAAAAAAGTCTAGACTATTGTCTTTTCTAATAGCAGAATTTCTCTCTAGCTTCAAAATGCACCTGCTACCAAATGCAGCTATGCAGAACAGGAATTTATCAAACTGTAAATTCATCGACTTGTGATTGTGGAAAATATGTTTACTTAGAGCAGCATATGAAATTTACTTTTCTGATGTGTCATGATCATGGATAAGAATACTAACTATTATCGATTGCCCACATATTTCCAAGGATTGGTCCTGTCTGCCTCCATCGAATCCTGGTGTCCCTTGTTAGTGCAGCGTTGGGAAGGGGGATAGTTATTCGGTTCCACCTGAAAGAAATAGAACACAGACTCTCAGCATTTTGCACTGGTAGTTATTAAGCAACTGTATATTTTGCAGATATGTTTATGTATTCTGGAAGCTTTGCGAGAAACTTAATTTAAAAATCTGCTCAAATGAAGCACAAATTTACAGCAGATTTAGAAAATATAAATTAAAAAGAAGAAGTCCATATTTTCATATGATATATGAATGTTAGCTATTGTCTTATAAAACCCAGTCATTTTCCCCCTGTAGGAATACACAAAGACCATAAGCTCCTTTGCTGTAGCAGCTTCTCCATCCCCATGAATATCTCGTAAACCGAACCTTCAGCAGAGCTGAACTCTGGTGAAAACCCTCAGAGGGTGAGGAGTGGTGCAGAGGATTTGGCATGCTGCAGTCTGGGCCATATTTCTCTATCATCCACAGAGGTTACACTTCCTGCACACACCAGGAGTAAATGGTTCCCATGAAAATTGTATGGGACTAGGGGCTGTGTGTCATCAGATCATAGCAGTGCTTCACCTGCATTTTCTTTTTGTAAGTGTTATGGAAGTTGGGATACCAAGGGATTTTGTGCTATGCAGCAAAATGCCACAGTTTATTTTTCAGTGAGAACAGTAGAGAAGAGACTAAATATTGAGAAGGGTTGATACAAGAAAGTGACACTAATAACCATCTCCATCTGCAGAAGTACGGAGGATGTGCTTCACTGTAACCCAGTACTGGGATTCCACATAAGTAAATGTGTCTGAGGATGTAAAAAGAGCTTTGAGTAGTGTTTTTTCTGACCAAGAAGAAAACTTACGTGGCTTTGACAAGGTACAAGTTTTCTTCTTCTTATCAACATGCTGTCCACAAGTGGGTTTTTTTGTAATTTCTCTTTAGCATCAAAAAACTATTATTATACCACAGAAGCAGCCCCATACATTTCAAGTTCCATTACTGGGTAGCCAGGGAGCTCAGACACTCCTCCCTTGCCATCCCCAGGCAGTCAAAAATGAATGTTGACACAGAGTTGTGTGCTTTCTCCTGCCACCCCCAATTCCCATGTCTAATCTTGCATCCCAGTTTTGCAGAGAGCACTCTCACCCGCTGTAGTTTTCCGAGGCATAGATGGTGCTGTGGGGCAGGTGGGGCCCAGCACAAATCTCAGGCAAACACTCCATGTGGAGCAGCGACCACGAGCGACCGTGGTTGGTTGAAAACTCCAGGCTGACACTGGAAACACATGGAAGGGAAGAAAGGAGAAAGACACCATGAGGGTACCTGGCATAGATCTCAGGGTAGAAGTACCAACATTGAGAAACCACCAAATCTGCTATTTCTAATAATTGATGAGGAAACAAGAAATAATTTAAAGCAGAATTTGAAAACAAAAAAATCCTGCAAATGGAAACATGAGACAAAGTTTCATGAGTGTTTAATACCCCAAAGGTTTTTAGACTGAGGATTGCCTGAACGCAGAGCTCTTGTTGGGCCACCATCTAGCCAGTGTTTTTATGCTGCTGCTGTTAAAAGAACTGCATTACTTTAATATTTCATATTTCATATTGAAATAGTTTCAGATATGAGGAGAAACCTTGGGTTAATCAGAGCTAGACAGCATTGTGTGAGCACAGGACACCTGTAACTGCCAGCTGCTGACTATTACATCTGCAGACAGTGGTAAAAGACCATTAGCTGTTCATGCATGGGCTGTTTCTTTCCTGGGTTAAAAAAAACCCCAAATTCTTTACAACCTATAAGGAAATACTTAGATGCCTTACACTCTAAAGACCTTGAAAAAGTAATATAGAAAGTGTTTGATTTACTACAGATTTAGTATTTTACTGAATTATTCTTGTAATTTCCTCCATATAATTAGCTTGTAATATTCTGTTTTATTTTAAGTAACGGAACATTATAGAAATCATAATTCATCTCCTCAATATTAAATTATTGGATTCTGAATTTTTATTTTTATGATAATTTGCTACAATATTACTTTATTTAAATGTACCTGTGATGTTCACAATGATGAAAGTCACTGTGATGTTGTGTCTATTAAAACAATTTATGGAGGTTTTGACTAATTTATTTCAGGTTTAGCTGTAGAGATGGCTTAGAGGGTCATATTTACTGCATATATCCAGTATGAGTCTCACATTTTCAGTAATGAAAGCATTATGAATAATGCTGCAGACTGGGAGTTGTGAAAAGCTGCAGTATTTGGGAAATACAAACAGGAAAAATGGTGACCTAATGCTTCTTTAGTTATGAAGAAGCTCACTTCTCCTTCAGAAATCGAAGGTACAGTATTAATCTTTCAAAATATATACTAATCTCCATCAGAAAACAGATTGAGACAGAGACTTTATATAACATGTTTACTGGCCAGGAGTGTTTACAGGCAAAGTTTTCACTTTTCATGTAGGAAAATGTTGCTGCCTTCTCTTCTAATCTCTATCTAATGTAAGTGCAGTGCCTTGATTTTTGCTTCCCTTTGAATTCTGCTACCCTGCATGGACACAAGAGCTGTCAGTGTTAATGCAGATCTTTCCAGCTGGAAGTAGGTGCCATGGGACAAAGATAAAAGCACTCACAGTCTCTTACTTTAAACTCTTAACTCTGCAAAATATAAAGTAACTGAATCCTCATAAAATATCAAGATAAATATTCTCATATGTTTGTAATGGAAAAGAGATGGGGCAGTTTGGTTTTGGGTTCCCCATTTGAAGAAGGATATTAAGAATTTTGAGAGCAGAGTAAAGGATGGGCAAGATGCCCATGGCTTTGAGCACCAAGCTAGGATGGGCTGAGGAGCAGGCATGCTCAGCCTGGTGAGCAGGGGTGAACTTCAGCATCCTGTGATGGTGCAGAGGGCACTCCCAAGGAAACCAGAGTCAAACTCTCCTCAGTAGTATCAGGCACACTACAAAGGACAATAATCATAAAGACATGGTTTCACAGTTTTGTACTGCACATTAGGAAACACTTTTTCACTTGAGCAAGTCACTCAGAGAGGTAGCACAGTGTCCATCCATGAAGATTTTTCAAGTCATGGATAGGCAGAGCTGTGTCTGACCTGCTCAGTAACAATCCATCGTGCAGCAGCAGGTTTCACCAGATAACCTGTAAAGGTCCCTTCCAACCAACATTTCTATCATTCTATAAAACATGGAGCTGAAAATGACTCCCCTTCTCTCCCTTTCCCCATGGAAAAATTCACACTGAATGTCCTGAAGAAGTAAAGCCAGAAAAAGTGTTTTGTGATCAGCCTACAGACAATGAGCTCCTCACACTGATGGTCACTAAGATGAGGGTCATTTATCACCAGTCTTACAAGAATTAGATATGCTTGTGGCATCAGTAATCTCAGAGAGGTCAGCAGGGCAGGTTTCTGCTGCTGCCTTTAATGCTTTCCTCCTTACACCGTATTAAGTAAGAAGTAAATCTCATATCCATTAGAAACTGAAGCAAAAGTCACTGGAAAATCACGAGCATATTTCAGAATAATGGGCTAAGAAAAGCAAGTTTTGACCTGGAAAACTATTAAATGACTCTTTATTGCACATGAGATAAATAAATCTGAGTCTGTAAAGATCAGGAGAAATAGTAGCTTTTGGGCAGCTTATATTTGTCATTACTGAAAAAAGATTTACAAATCCTCATACAGATTTTATAAACCAAAATATACTAGAAAGCTGATCACCAAAAGAATGATCTTGCCAGTTTTACCTGTTACCAGGTTGATAAGTTCCACAACCCAAATTGATGGAAAACTGGATCATGTGAGTCACTGAGGAAGGGAGCACCGGAAGGACGTGGAAATAATCCACAGCCCAGACATTCCTGTTGTGGCCTTGGTGACTCTTTTGCTTCAGGCAAAATTTGGTTGCAGGAGTCTGCAGGTCTGGACTAATGACAACAGAAACCAAAGACGGCACCTTTAAAAGAGATTAAATAAGTCTTAAATTAGTTTAAAAGGTCATAACGTACCAATTAAAATTAAAAAGTAACCACTCTAATTGTGCTGAACCAAATGTGCTTCTCTCCCTACTTGATTAATTTTGTTAACTTTTTTAGCCACATTTATTTATCCCAAATAAAATCATTTACTATTATGTGGATAGGTATTAGCACCCTGGGTACCAGTGATGCTTATCACCTCAGAGGGATCGGATTGTTTGGTTGTAAAGGCACAGAAGAAAAGATTGCACCTTCTGTCTTCTGAGAAGGGCAAGTTTATATTGTCACTTTCAGATGGGAAGGGAAGGTGATGTTTGTCCTGGAGCCTTACAGCTCACAGAAGCTAAGGCAGGCTAGTGGCATGTCTACTCTGGATACGTGAGAATGGAGTAACAGCAGGAGTTCACAGGCATAAGTGGGGAGGATGTTATGTTGCTGAAATAAATGAAAGCACTGCCTCACAAAGCTTAGCCTTTGTCCTAAAGCAATGTAATTAGAACTTTATTATGTCAGAAGAGGATGTCACCTTTAAAACTGCTTGTTTTAAAAAACCTCCACAATGAATTCCATGTCATTTCAGATCCTATCTCTCCCCAAGTTCCCTAATTAATATTTTCTTATTTTACAATTACGGTTTCCTTAGTTTTACAAAAGTTCTACCCTGTCTTTCACACAGAAGCAGGCAAGGGGGGAAGCCATGCACAATGAAACAATGCAAGTGACTCAACCGAACTCAGGCCAAACCCTATTGTAAACATTTGGTTTCTAAGTGCTAAAGTTACAGACAAAATGCACACAGACTTGTGCTTGAAATCAGCAGCATCTTTACCATCAAACTTCCCTCAAACTATGTAAGCACTGCATTTCAATATCTAGTGCATCTATGTGCACATGTATGAAATACCAAATTTTGCCTGTTTTAGAGCAGCAGAATAAGGAAGCCTCAGGACTAGATTATTCAGGGTAGGCATGGTCTAAGACAGGAAGGATCCTGAAGGCAAGTTCAAGGTCTTTATTGTCCTGCCTGAGGGTGGTGGATGTGGTTGGAAGTTGCACTTTGGGCAGAGGAGATGCTGCCTGTGCACTCTGCCAGCAGCTGCCTCCCATGGCTGAGTCTGTGTCCTCATCACTGCAGACTCCAGCATCCCAGCCCCTGATCCCACCATGAATGACCCTCTCAGGACCCTGCTCCTCAGTATCACACTGGGCCTAGAATGAGCTTGAGTGGAAACAGGAGTAATCTTTTGTGAGAAAATGTTACCACTGAAGTTTTCAGCTAATACTGACAATTTTTGCCCATTGCTCGCTTGCCTGTTTCCCCAGCCCCAGCCAACACTGCACAGTCCTGCCTGGGGCTGCAGTGACCACCAGAACTGCAGAGCTGTGCTGCAAAAGCCTGATTGCCCCCGGGTCTGCACACCATTTATGTGTTTGGGAAGGACACGTCTGAATGTCCCTGTGGAATTCAACACACAACATTCCTGTGATGGCTTGAAAAGAGACTATCTGTCCATCCCATCCACCTGCCTTGGTTACAACAATTTACCTTGTAAGCAGCATAGGTCAGGGTATCAAGAGGTATGTGTTCCCTCCTGCCTTCAATTTTGGCATACAGTATGACATCATTTTCATGGGATTCTCCAGAATCACAAGTTCCCCCTGTATAACACATATTAGAGCGAGAAAAAAATTAATTGAAGCCTTTGTTATTGGAAAGTGGAATCATATCTGCAGCCTTAATTATGAAAATAATTACAGTCAGATGCTCTTTAACTTGGGATCTGAAACAAAAGAACACCATCCCTAAGGACACAGTGTATAGGAACTGTTTGATCAGATACACCATGGCAGAGATCAAGGGGGTTGACGATTACGAAAACCTCAAGTATCTCTTTTAATCAGCTTATCAAAACAATTTAAATAGAAAATGCTGTGCCTCAAGCAATGCTTCTATCTGTGTGCTTTAAATCCTATTTATATAGGAATGTTCTGCTTTTGAGTTCTCATGAGTAAACTGCTATTTACTACCCACACTTCATGCAATCACACGTGTAGGTACGTAACAGTATCTTAAATACTTCTGGGCTGATAGTTTGGCAGCTGAGAACTTGTTCTAAGTAGGAAGTGAGAAAGACTGCTGTGTACCTTATTTGTTGTGCTGCTCCTTCTACTATCTACACCATATCCTAAAAGGGATGGCTGGCTGGATGGAATCTATTGTACCACAGAAAACACATGTGGTATGCTTGCCCAACTGGAACGGGGCAGCATTTGAGATATCTTCCTATCAGTAGAACCCAAATTACTCATTAAGGTTCTGTGAAAGAGTGGATGTATTGGCAAATATGAGCATTACATTCTGCATTATAGCTACAAGATGAACATCATCACACAACTTTGGTATTCTGGAAAAAAGGTTTTTAGAATAAAGTTTCTGTATTTGAAACAGGAATTATTAATTAATTATTTCCCTGTACAGTATGGTTACTGCAGGCATGAAAAAAAAAATCCCAAAACAGAAATAAAAACAGAATGAGAAGGCTTCTTTGAAAAGACTGCAGAGTAGAAAGATTGCACATATGGGAACATGCTTTTTTTTTTTGCTACAGCCAGCCAGCTCTTGTAATGGACTAGGAAAAGCAGTCCAGAGAACTGGATAAGATGTGTATCTTTAATCTGTTTTATACTGTAATAAGGAACATCTATTTGTCCTTTCAAATATTCTCCTTGCCTCAATGTTTAAACAATTATTTATTTAATTTAAAAATACGCACAGAATACATTTTTCAAACAATATCCTGCTGTCCTCTGTGTCTGCATCTGCTGACAACTTCTCCCCTAAGTTCAGAAGGTTGACAAAATTTCTTTCCTGTTTCTCTTGCAGGTGTTGTAATGCTTGGAAGAAATGGGAAAAAGCATCCTCTTTTTCCTGTGCTTTATTCATAATTCATGTAACACAGAGGAGATGTGCAACAATTTAGGACAACAACATGAGGTTTTCCCCTCGTTAAATAAAGTGTGTTTTTTCTTGTTGATACAGAAGGTTGCTTGTGGAGGTCACAGGTTTATTCTCTGCTTCCTCCTTTATTATTCTATTATTCTCTTTTAAGCAAAAATCCTCACTTTCTCTAAACATGGTGTTGAGAGAATAACCTCATGGAACTTCCTTTATGTGCAAAATAAAATTTCTGGAAAAACACTGTGAGCAATAACTACCATGTTCACGGGGATTTGGGTCTGTTGCAACATCAAACTAGTGCAGTTGCACTGACAACAACAGTGGGGAGGAGAAGTGACAGGACAGGTTGGTTCTTGGCTGCTTCCTTAGCCCTGGTAAATGACTGATGTTGTACTTTGCCCCAGTAAGGAAGGTCCACAGATGATGTTTACACCACACCAGTGCTTCTCATGGGGGATGCCACATGTAGAACACATCTCCTCCAAGACCATAGCACACTGTGTGAATCACTCTGGGCCAACATACTGGCAGAGGAAGGATTTTATGAATGGAGTAAGAGCTTTTGAGGTGAAACTATTCCATGGATTCATCAGGGAAGGCTGTCCCACCTCTATGCTACTCCCATCTCATCCTTGTGTGCAACTCTCTAGACTCTGATAGATTAACACCAGGGTCTGCATGGATATGGCTACAGGAGGATATGAGAGCTACCTGTAAAACCTCTGAAGATGACAAAGATATGACTGTCTCTTCCAAGTATGGATTAAGGGGGACTGAGTGAAATTAGTGTATACAAGACAAGAAGATGCTTCTCCACATGAGACTTGTTAAACTGTGGAGCACTGAATAATGTAAATCTCACATGCTTCACATCTTGTATTACATTAGTAATTTATACTCACCCATACTGAAATAAAATCTCAAGTTCCCATAACCTGTGGTGTCCATGTATGGAGTACATATTTTTCGTTCCCCATCTCTGAGAAATACCATAGCTGAGCCAGATTCCAAGGTTCCACATTCAGTACCAATGACAGCTCCAAAGATGTCCCACCTGCCGAGGCCAACAATAGGTGGACACACTACTGATAAACTCATACAAAACATGCCATAGGGGTTCATTTGTACTTACAAAATTAGCTGTTTCTACTCTTACGGAGGACAAAAAAATGCAGCGTTTCAAATGTGATCCCTATGCCATTACTTACATATTCAATATTAGCTTTTAAACTCAGTTGACTCAACTAAGGCAAAGCTAACATAAATATTTAAAAGAATTTGGCAGAAATGCATGAATTAATAAAAAAATGAAGCTTTTAATGAATGCTGTTACCAAATATGTAGTGTTGTATTGTTCTACCATCTTTATTATTTTTTCTGGTGTGAAAATGTTTAAAATATAAATGCATTCTGAATAATTTTGCATAATAAAATATGTATAGATCAATAAATCTTGAAAAGGCACATGTCCACTATATCTGCTATGCAAATATAAAATATGTAGGTAATAGCTGAAAATGCTCTCTTTTCATCTTTTTGAGCATTTAGGGTAACAGTTTTTAACTAACACATGAACAGAGTATGAGGAAAGACTGCTGTGTTTCTAATAGAGAAAAGACTGCTGTTTTTCTAATATGTGATGATACGATCTTTCTCAGTTTTTCTGTACAACATTTTATCTTATTTTTATTCAGTGATAATTAAAAGAGCTGTTACTGATTTTTCCAATTAAATATTTTACATTGAAAATAATTTTCATCATGAAAGTGATGGTTACTTCAAAACTCAATCAAAATGTTTTGAAATATTAAAAAGTGTTGAAAACTTGTGCGTTATTTTGGTCTGACATTATTATTATTATTATTATTATTATTATTATTAATGTCAAAGTCTTAATTCACAATTAAGCATTTAAGAATTATAAGGCTGATAAAACAATGAAATTATTTAGAATCACTAAATCCTGATAATCCAAACATTTAACTATTCAGCAGGATTCAGGAGGAATGAGAAAACATGGAAGTTCAGAAACCTTTCTGGGAGGCAAAGCCTTTTCCTGCCTCCTGACACCAGAGACAGTCTCTAGCAGGTATGTGCCATATCACAATTTCAAAAACTGCTATTTCAAGAACTAAACCGTGTATATATTAGTTTAACCATTCCAATGATTTCAAAATGTATTTCTAGGATCTTCTTAAAAGCTGCCAGTTTCCCCATGGGCCTAAGCTGTGACAGACTGGTGACATGCCTGTTTGGAAATCCTGCTTTAAACCTGTCAGTCACCTACACAGGAATTAGCGAGCTTAACATCACTGAAAAGCTTTATGATATAAATATAAATATTTTAATGGAAGCACAGTTTAATCTAACCCTAATTCTATTGTGCAGATTTTTTAAAGCTAATGTGCAATATAATCAAAACACAATTTTGAAAACGGTTCTCCCGGGCTGAAGGCAAGTATAGAATTAAACAGTTGTGCCTACTTTAACTTACACAAAAAAAATCTCACAATGCTCCATTGATCTTTCATATGCTCTATTTAGCTCAATTAAAACACTCTCTGTAGTGACCCACAAAACAGCTCAGGGTCATGAATGATGCAGATCATGGATGTTTCCAGGGATCCTCTCCTTTTAGTCAGCATCAGAAATGAAAACCAGAGAATTCTACATCTTTTTTTTAAAAAAAGGTACTTTAATAGAAGTAAATCAACACATTGCCAGTAAAGAAAATAGAGAAGGATCCTGAGTCATGGCATGATTTAGCATTTACATTTGAATTAATTTATCCTTCATATGACTCTTGGAATTCTTCTTTATAAAACAAGTCATTTATGGACCTAAACTAGACTAACTGAACATGAAGGTCCAAAGCAACAGTGTGCCTGCTAGGAAGCCTGATGTGGGGATCTGTCCACTTTTAGGATCAGGCTCTAATTCACACAAGAAAAGAGAAGCAGAATGACAGTGGAAATATGTGTGTACTTACAACAGCAAGTCCTATCCAGATAGCCTCCCACTTTAGGTGGTACATGCAAAAAATACCAACCAACTTCTTATTAAAAACAATGATGGTTTCCTCTGCCCTCATCTTCAAGAGCATTTGGTGCAGAGGAAAGTGGTGTGACCCCTATACCTGAGCCTCCTTTTGCTGTCCCTTATGAGGGATGTTTTTGCCTTCCCCTTGAGACCCTTTGTCACATCAGGCTCCAGCTGATGTGACAAAGCTGTGCCTGAGAACTTCCTGCAAGCTGTCTCTCAGGTATTCACTGCTGTGTGACTGTTAGATTACAGTAAAACTGTATTTCAAATATAGTTTAAGTAGCATTCAAAAATATTTCTCTAAGAAGTGATTAAGGAAATTCATATGTATTTGCATTTATATACTGCTCCCAACACAAATTCCAGGGAAATGTTGAAAAGAGGAACAGTAGTGGTGACAATTTTATATGATTAGGATGTAGTCCATAACATCACCCAAGTTCGGTGTTTATTTATGGCAGCATGCATTTAAATTTATATCTCCATTCTTATAGAACAATAGAAAGAAGGAAGTTTCTAACATAGAGTAAAATTCCCAAGAAAAAAATAGGAAAAGGTTGTGAGGCCTTGGGCTGGCAGAGTGGGGGCAGATCAGGACCTGGTTGCTGGGACACAGAGTGACAGAATTGAAGGAGGGCTGCACCCTCCCTTGCCACCCGCAGCTGGACCTAGGCACCATGTGATAGGGAAAGTGTCATTTTCCTAATTCAGAAGAAACTGTACATTTGCTAGCCTGGGTTGCAAGTTGCCCAAACTTATCTTAACTAAGCACCCAGTTGTGTAGAGACAAGATCTACAGACAGGGCAGATGTCCACAGACAGCACTCCCATCCTATTTTTTTCAGGATGGAAAAAAGATGGAAAGCACATCTCAAAGGTGTCCCACATGGTCACATAGAACACAATGCACAAGAGCTCATTTTCTTTCCTTTGTCTGAAACAGCACCTGCTGCCATTGGCTGATTATTTGAACTGGGACAGAACTCACAGTGAATATTTTTTCTCTAAACCCCAAATATACCACGTGTCCACAGGACATATTGGCACGTATTTCTTAAAAGGTGCTCTATACTTTCAGCACAGCATAGGCAGCATTTGAATCAGTTGCTAATGATCTGAAGTACTTTGTAGGTTAAAATCAACATTCAGTGGAGACCCATAAATTAGCAATGTATGTTTCTCAATGCCCTGGGGTTACAGTGACTAATGATTTTTCTTTTTTTTAATAGAAAAGAATCAAGACCCTACTTAGGTTTTTACTTTTCGTCAGAATTTATGCAATGAGGTATATGAAATGAAGCTTCTTTACCAGGACACATATTTTAAAGCTCACTCATATTTTGGTAAGAGTAGTAATATTGTTGTCCTAGACAGCTTTTTTATTTTCTGTATTCTTGCAGCAGTCCCTGCTGGATGTGGCTTTACAGGGACCCTTTGAATCACTAAGTATAAATTCAAAATAGAAATAGTAAATTATCAGCCAGACCCTGAGCTCTTGCCCAGCAGGCATGGCTATGCGTTTGGTGCTGCTAGATGGGAATGGACTGTTGCTTCAGCTTTCCTGCCTCCACCTTCTCCTCCTCTTCCTCCTTCATCACCTACAAGCATCTGCATAAGCAGGAGCTCTCTCTCAGTAAAGGGAGGCTCACAGCAGTGATCCAGAGGGGATGAATTT
Source organism: Buphagus erythrorhynchus (assembly GCA_013400855.1). Taxonomy (NCBI): domain Eukaryota; kingdom Metazoa; phylum Chordata; class Aves; order Passeriformes; family Sturnidae; genus Buphagus; species Buphagus erythrorhynchus. The sequence goes on along the minus strand of VZTT01055162.1, from coordinate 74,621 downwards.
CTCAAGAAATTTGATTTCATATGGATATGAGATTGTTAACAACACTCTGATGTGAATTAACAAAACAGATCACCATCATATATTTCTTTAGAATGGCTACATAAGTCACAAACATGCCTTTTTTCATTAAAAATGGTAGTGACAGGATGGTCCAGAGACAAACTGTTCCTCCTGAACTTCCTGGACTTGTTTCTTGCTAAAATCTGCAACCATATGCTATTTACAGTATTGCTATTGATCCTAGTTACAATCTTCCCTGACTGCACAGCAAAGATGAAATGCAATTCTCTGTTTATCCTGTTTCCTCATCCCTGGAGCGATGCTGCTCTCCTGTGCAGGGCCCTGCTCAGCTGGGGACACTCACCCTTTGGGCTGGCTCTCAAACTCCTCTGCCCACTGCTCCTGGGCATCCTCCATGGACAGGTCCACATCCCGCGTGGTGGCGAAATTGAACTCGCTGCCCTCTGTCCCGTGGAAGTAGATGGAGTTCCCATCGGACTGGCAGCTGTGCTGTGGGCAGAGGAGCACATGGAAGCTCAGGTTATGTTGGGTTTGCACACTGTTCACACATTCTCAGATCTCAGCGTGAGCTCCACTTTATCTAAGGACTCACTGATGCCTGAACCTAAATAAAAACCAGATGGTCATCTTGTATCTCTCTTGTCCTGCCCCAACAATTATTGCATCCTAATCTTGTACCTGCTTCCCTACAAACCCACTACACACCATGGTAAAACTGTGTTTGTATTGAAAAGTCATCACATCTCTGGGTGTTCATTTCTGTTTTAAAGTATCGCCCTTATGACTGGCCCACACACAACTGTGTCTGCAAATAAATTCAGTAGTATATCAAATATTGCTATGGAGATTTTGTAGGCAGAAGAGTTTTGTGCTGTGAAACATGTCAGATCTCTGTGTTTGAATTTTTGCCAAAAGAGGTATTTGTGTGTGAAATTGCTATGCCTTGCCATACAGTAAACTTTGGGCCTCAAGTGTATGAGTGAAATGGCTGTATTTGCTGCACTTAGTCCAAACTGCAAAACAAACAGCTCCAGAGGCAACAAGCTCTTGTGATAGACGATCTCAGGGGTCCTGAGGCTGCTCCCAAACCCAGTGTGTCTGCTTTTCCTACTGCATTTCTGCACATACTATCTCAGCTACATCAAACGATGCCATGTGTCTCTCCCAGCATGCCATGGCCACCAGAACTGCAGGAGTATTGGCCTGGAAGGAGCTGCCTGTGAGGTGCACAAAGGGGTTACAGTATGGATTTTCTTCTTTCTCCCATCCTACTTTTGTCTTCTTGGTGCATCTGATAAAATGACAGTCTGCCAAATGTGTGAAGCAAAAACAGGTACTAGAAGCTTCTAAAGAAGATCTACCTTGTCTTCATGCAAACTGAGCACTTGGCAGTTTTTTGAATTGTTCATGTTACAAAAAATACTGATAAAAATAATAATTCTCTCAAAGACTTCTTTTATTCATGTGTGTGTGTGATCTTGTTCTTCTTAAAATTGAAAGCCGAATTAAGGAAGCATTAATTAGAATAATTCTGCATTCTTACAACATTTCAGTATTTAAAAAAGAGATCCAATAATGCCAAATTGCATTGACCTTTTCAGTACTGCCTATGCAGTGCCCTCTTGTCTCTGAACCCCTTCCTAACGCGCCAAGGGAAAATATGACAATCACATCTTCTGCACTTAAAAAGGTCATGGTAGTGTCACATAAGGGAATAATTAGACTTTTAACAAAGAGAAAGGTGGGGCAAGAAATGAAAACTGCTCAGTACATCTTTGCCTATGGTTTTTTATGAGCAAAGTACAAAAGAACACATTTTGTCATATTCTATAACAGTTTATTTATCAGTGCAATAAAGTGACATAATTGAAATTCTTTTACTGATGATTTTCAAATATGGTTGTCAGTATCTCAGCAATTAATTTATATAAAGGAATGTAATTTTTGTATTTCTAGAGGTGCCTACACATTGATAGAAAAAACTGTGAGTATTTGAAATCTGATTTTTGTATAGAGACTTCCTGGTCTCTACTTGAATGACAACAGATCTATGTTTATTAATACAGACTAAACATCATGTAAAAATATAACACATTGTAAAAACATAAAGACTGTTTCAACTGCTAAAATAAACGAATTGCTGTTGAAGTGTTTTTTCCCAAAAAAAAGGTCAAAGCAATAGAAAGATCCTGAAGTGTTGATAATTTATCACAGAAATTAAATAGATTTTGTCACAAGTCTCCTTTCTCCTTGGTCTGTTAATGCAGCATACACACAGTACACCATATATGCCACTGAAAAGGCAGAATAATTTACACATCAAATATATTATAACTAGCAGAAATTAATGAGACAGTTTTATATCTTCTCTTTGAAAAACTGCAGTTGTACTATGCAGTTATTTATAATGGAGAAATTGCTTTTGTTTACTGATTTTAACCTTCACACTCATTGGTATCACTAACATCAGAATTTTAAGGATAATTTCTTTGTTGTGCTTCTTGAGTTTAAGAATTTTCTTCATTTGCTGAACACAAATGAAGTATCCTTTATCTGCCAATCAATCTGCCTCAAAACTCTTATTATCTGCAGGCAGTCAAATAAATACACTAAAAATAAATATTCAGGCTAAAACTTTATTCAAATTTATACATAACCCTTCATCACAGAAAACAAATAGAAAAATAGATCCTACTGAGGTAGATATTAGCATTGCATACAAGCACTGGAAAATCCTCTACAAGTCCAACTTATATCTCAGGTGCTAAGTTATATGTAAGTATGCACTTGATAGCAGGTATGTAATTAGTAATCTCTTGCCTGATGAAAACCATCTATTAAAATAAACACAAAGCAGATACAACCCCATTATCTTTCAATGTTTGTACATCCTTCTGCTGTCTAACAGAATATTTATGGAATGGAGTTTTCATTTAGGTTGTCAAGATAAATAAATGGGCAGTTTGGCAAGGGGGTATAAATAATTATTTATACAGTGGTGTATGATCAACCCTTTACAAAAGCTCAAAACCATAATTTATTTAATTAGTTCTTTAAAGCTATGTTTATGCATTTATACACAGCTCCATAGTATCTATGAATATGTATTTCATGCATATTTTATGTGTTAATGAACCACACAACGTATGGCTCAAATCACAATCTGCTCATGTCAGCTTTGCCTCAGCTATGCACAGGAGAAGTTCAGACTGGGGTTTAACTCCCCTGTTATTCTAAATACCTATGAAACATGTCATAGAAGCTCATGACCTTAATGGCCTTTAAAAAGAGTGGGAAAGAGAAACATGCTCAAAAATGCAGGTGTGGCTTCTAAAGAAGTTCTGAGGGAGTGCCACCATTTTCTTGTACAGTTTTGCCCCAGTGCCACCATCCTGGACAGCTGCCCATGGGAGAAGCAGATGTGGATGAGCTCCAGGAGCTGAGCTGCCCAAGCAGGGGCCAGGGCTCCTCCACTCATGATCTTATTCTCTCCACCTGCCACATTTACCTTGCCTATATAACCACCACCCTCAGGATTTTTTCTTTTAACTTTCCAAGCAGTTACTATCTGTCACTGCTTTTACTGCTCTTTTTTTACCTGGTGGGCTGCTGAGGGAAGAAAAACCTCAAAGAGCACTCAGCCAAATTTTCCAGGAGCAAAAGAAGCTCTGCAGGAGATGGTCCCTCACCAGCATTGCCCCCAGCTACCTTCTCAGTCTTGTTCAGCATCCAGGAGGCTGCTGAATATGTTGGATTATTTTGTGGATTTGCAGTAGGGCTTGAACAGATTAAAGAACTGAAACCATCAGACTCATTTTCTCTTGGGTTCAACGCAAGATTTGAACTCAAGTCTTTAGAAAAAAAAACCCTAAAGTACAACTTACATAGTGCTATCTCCTACCCAAATTAAAGGCTTTACTCTTGCGGTGGAAGTCTACAATCTTCCAGTATTAAGGACTGAATTTCACAAGTGTTTATTTTGTTATTCTCAAGAGGTTAAAAATGTGGAATGGACACATAATGAATTTTAAAACTGTCTGGATTAAGTTCTCCCTAAACTGTATATCCTGTGGATTACGTAGTTGCAGGATTCTCTTTTATGAATTCCAGATTAAATTTGTTCTCTTATTAATTTTAATTTTCATTTAAATAATTTATAAAATAAGAGGAAATTAACTTGCCATGCAAAATTTGTAACTAAAAGGGCCACATGAAAGCAAATTGTAGGATATTTGTCCTTGTTACCATGGAAGCATCAGCTGTAGGTCCAGAACTCAAGCACAGTTCAATTTTGTTTAAAGGGGATTAAATGCACGTGGAAGATTTAGTGTGTCCTTGTGGAAATTACAACACTGAAACGTTAACTAATTTGTAAGGAAAAGTTAATTTAGAGAGTAAATTCTTTGACAAATCTGATAAAAATAATTTAACAATGCTTACTCACAGATCACCTACATAATAGAACATAAGACACAGGTGCTTGAATGAAGGCACTTCACAACAGTAGCTGTTTCCCATTGTTTGCAACTGGAATGGGACTATCAGCCTGCCATAAGTAAACTGTTGTATTCCTAAACAAACAACTCCTGCCTGTTGCCAAAAGGAAAGAAGCCAGGTTCTGTTCAGAGACTGTGGTGATCCCAAGAGAAAAACCCAAAAGCCAAAAAACAGTTTAATTTAATCTGGCACTACCTTATTCACTAGCTGTAATTATTAAGCTCTTGCTCTGCAAGAATAGGACAAAATTAAAATTGGCTGATGTATTCCTGAATCTCAGCATTATTTGATTTACTTTCAATCTAATCTTCACTCTGAATTTGCTGTGTTTCTGGAGTTTGTTTACTGGATAATTATGGTATCACTGCTTTTTCTCCACTTTCAAGGCCCTGCATGGCTCATCCTCACCTGCCTCCACCATTTCCCATGTGCCCCATCCTGTGGGCCACTTTTCCTTGACTGTCAATGCTTGCCACTACGTGTGCTGGTGAGACAACCAAACTTGCATGCCCTTGCCCATTCTGCCCACTGCTCCTGTGAAATTCCCACATGATTTCCTTCAGACACTTCCTTAGTGCTCTCTTCAGCAAGCCCTATCAATGATTACACTGAAGAGTGCACTGATGACCAGGATGAGCATTCTCCCCTCTTGCAGTATTTCCTTTTACTCCCACATGTCCCCATCCTCAGCTTATTCCCTGTTTTATAAAGGGATGGCAACATCCTGGGACACAGGCTATCTTTTTGGTTTGTGTCTGAAGAAGCAGCAATGGTATTCCTTGATCAGAGCTCTTTGATGCTACATTGGTACCACAACAAAAAAATACATTTTCATTCTAAAATTGTTGTTATCTATGAATATTTCCAATTTATCAGTACAGTTCTTAGCCAAATTGTCTAAAAGATCCAGCAAGTCTTACTAATCCATATGAGATTTCTACAACACATTATGATGACATTAGATAATGGGAGAGAGACCAATGCATGGTTTTAAAATCAAACTTTTGTCAAGAACCTGCCATGCTCTTTATCCTACACTACACTTCTTAGATTTTAGCTTCTTTTAGGAAAGCCTCCTGATCATATGAGAAGCAGAACTGTTTAAATTATGACTGCTCAAAACCATTGGTCAACAAAAGCAGGAAAGATTTGGTGAAGCAGGCATTTTACAACTGGACCTCTTTAAGGTTTCATAACTAATTAATGACCAACTTTCTGTAGCATCCAAATGGCTTAAGGGCCCCAGGTGAGATCTGGGATCCCACATCATCTAACATGTCGGAACAATCTCCAAATTTTTAAAGACCTGCATGCAAGCACCATGTAAGGAGACACTAGCTACCCTCAGAGTGACCTCTTGGCTAGGAGGATCTGGCATCTCCAGTTCACCCTGCAGTGGGAAGCAGCACAAGCCTCAACCAGATCAGCCTCTGTCACAGTCACAGCTAAGTACACAGCCCTGAAGATTTTTAGAAACTCAAAAGACAAATATTAGGAATGTAAACAGAGGCACTGAAGTTCATGCAAGCCAGTTTCTGTCCTGGTTGTTCAAGTCAAACTTGTGAATCAATAAATACCTCTTGGCTCTACAGTATGGGATTTCTTTACTTGGAGAGTGGAACAGAGGGCAACTAAACGATGCAACTGCCATTCGGCAAAGCATCAACAGGAAACACTAGTGTGAAATTCCTCAGTGTAACAGATTTTTGGCTGAGGTCTTGCATATCATCTTCCTGAGGTTCATTCCTGCATTCCCATGAAAATGTTGTTCACCTCTATGCCTTTAAAGCATTCACAGTCATCTTTACCATCATTTGATTAGCTTTTTATCAGTGACGAACACTGATGCTCCACTTCATATTATCTCCCCTGGGCCTAATGACCCTGATGATTCTTTCAGACAGCTGTAGCCTCACAATTTATTTTTTGGCGACATTTCTTGCATTGGAATGAATGTGTTGGGCATTTGGGCAGTGCCAGCTTGCAAAGGGCTGATGGCAGATGGAAAGAAATCTGCCCAGTATGCCTTCACCTCTACACAAGCAGAGGGCCATCAATTTCCCCCATTAAGGAGTTGTCACGCAGCCCACCCAGCTGGAGGAGCATCTCTGATAGCCAGGCTGGCTGGCGTATGCTATTCAAATACAAAATGCACTTTAAAAAGAAACGAAAATATCATTTGTCGGCAAATTGAAAATGCGTGGCTTTGACCGCAGCCAATTTTTTAATGACTGTAATATTTTAAGTGATTATTTTTGCCACTTCAGATTGCTCCTTAGAGAGGAGAGGTTTTTTAATTAAAATCTAGGCAATGCAAACAGATGAGATATGAGAAGCAGAGGAACAAGAAGAAAGAGGAAGAAAATTAATTGAAGCAGCATTGTCAATGGAGCTATAAATTAGATATTGTGTCTTTCTGGAAATGAGTCATGCAGGTTTTAGAAATTTTAAAATTTTGACATGATAGCAGGTACAAGGATAGATTAAGTCCTGATAAAATCATTTGTATACAATGTCTCAGTCAGCAAAGGTACAGTGACAGAATTTACAAATAATTTCAAATTCTAAATTCTCTGGATTTGGCTGTTAATGCTCCTGGCCTGAAATTCCTTCTTTAACCAAAGGAAATAACACAATGTGATTAGAATACCTTCCCATGAGAAAAACAGAGCTTTAGTCTTTCCCATGTGCTACACTTCTACATCATTTAATGTAGGCTACAGAACAAAAACCTTGGCTGCACAAGCAGGCCAGGAGCACAGAGGGTTATAGTGCATTTTCCCTTTCCAAAACAATAGGATGAAACTTGTCCGGTGATGTAGCAAGGAACATTTTATAGTGTGTTTTCACTCATCATTTCCAATTATAGACTGTTATTCAACGGCTAATGCTCAAAACACTTTGCTTGTTTATGAGTGATTTGTATGATTCGTATGGTTCTTAGTTTTCTAGGACATTTCATGATGTTTGTACAACACTGATCACTCTGGTGATGACCGGTTTCCTTAATGAGGAATTTCCTTTCCTCATTAACTGGCATGATCTGAGCTATTCCTCCATGCTACTGGGAACTACTGATGTTTGGAGCACTCTGCCCTGAGCATCATCTGCTCTTCTGAAAGCAGTGGTGTGCATTTACACTGCTGTAAAATCAGAGCGAGAAAGAATCAAGCAAAGTCGTTTCTACTCTTTGGCATCGAATGGGTCAATCCATGTTGTTTTTATTGATGTGCATCTCACAGTGACCTGTGAAGATCAAATTCTTTCTTTCTAGGAGGCAGGAAAGACCCCCTGTGCTTTGACGCCAGCTCAGAGCTAATGCTGGCTCCCTGCCATCCCAAGCCATGGGGAACTGGCATGGAGAAAGGTGTTGGTTCAGCATTGCTGCCCAACATCAATTCTCAGCTGCCCAAACGACTCACAGCACTACAGCCAGCCACTTGTCAGTTCTAATGAACTCCTAGGCATTGTATCTAAGTATTATTATTTTAATTACAAGTGTGATTATTAGAGAAAAAAACAAACAAAAAACAAACCAACAAACAAACAAAACCCAAGCAAGCAAGAGCAATTCCATCCATGGGCTAGATCCAGCCCTACGGATATACAAATGCCCTTTTATGGGCACAGCTCAGAATGGCCACGACCTAAAGGGAGCCAGTCGACAGGTTTTGTGCACCCTGCATTGCTTTCTTCAACTCTCCTCCCCTCTAACACTCCTCCTTCCACCCACAGAGAAGCAGGAATGTCTCTCAGATGAGGTGCAGCAGGAAGTCTGCCCATCTCTTCCCAGGAAGATGTGGTGGATAAGAGCCCCTGCAAGGCAAAGCAGCTGGCTAGAAGGCTTGGTTTGGCCCACAGACCACATACTGCCTTGTCATATCTTATACAAAAAACAAAGGAATCTTGTCAGAAGAATCTATATCTTTGTAATTTTGACCAATATAAGGTCATAGCAATTTCAGTCTACCATTTTCACACTGGCATACGTAGAATATCACCTCTCCTCCTTCAAACAAATACATTTGAACTGATTCAGAAAATGGATGCCTGAACACTTTTTAAAGCAAGAATTTAAAAGCAAAAGAAAAGGGAAAAAAATCTTGTTTATTTTAATACAAACGAACCCAAAACATATAAATATGGATCAGGATGTTTATTTTAGAAGAAGACTATCCAAAGCCATTCCATTAATTAACAGAGTATTCAGACATTTGGAAATCTACTCTGGAACAAGGGAGGACTGAATAGCTTAATCAGCCTTTCTTTTTGCCAAATTCCCAGGCCTGTGTGCATGCCTTCTCTGCTCAGCAACACACAATAACACAGGTTCAGGAAGGACTTGCAGATCTAGGATATGCAGAGGCCTGCTCTGCTCAGGGTGTGGCAAAAGGTCACAGTGCTTTACAGATATTCCAAGCATATTTTTCTGAGTGTGAGTGTTTAATTCTCCCAGTCTTTTCTTATTCAACTTTCTCTTCTGCTACACTGGCATGCATATCTGGGAAATGAAAATGAGCTGAATGGTGACGACTTGTTATTTAATGGGCTTACTGAATCAGGATACTGGGATTGGAATATTTTCAGGGTTTATTGGTCATGCCCACAGTTGTAAACAACAGGGAACAGTTACCATTCCCTATTCCTAAACTCAGCCTGCTCAGTGAGGCTAGCACACACCTGCCCCCATTGCTCCATCCCATGCCAGGCTGCACACACAGAGCTCAGCACCAACAGCCTCAGGTGTAGTCCCCAAACACTGCAAACCAAACAAACCAAGCTGTCCAGCTGACTGGCAACCTCCAGCCCCCAAATGAAGAGTGACTACTACAGCTACTGTGAGATAGCAATTCTGTAACTTGACTCTTCTCAAAGATGATGTGTCACTGGGTTAACACACCACGACCAAATACATCGTCATTCTGGTGTCTCTAATGATCCATACTGCTCTTTCCCAATGTGGAAAAATTCCAAGGACAGGTAGCTTGGTCTCAAGGTTATTTTTGTGTAATCAAAGCACTGCAGAAACATAAACTCTAAGACTACTGAGGTTATCTCCCCTCTCAAAATTAGTGTTAGAGCTTGTGCAACCAATTTTGGACTAGGGCAATCAGAGAAAACAAAAGAACTTGCAAATGTATCTCAAAGCTCAGCAATTTCTGGTCAAATATACAATATATATGAAGTGCCCAATGAAAGCTGAAATCACTTTTCTGTTCCACAGGAGTGGAGATCCAGGGAGCATTACTGACAAAGCACAGCATTCTTCCATGCATTTCAGCAATCTCAACCACCAAAGCAATGTTCTAACCATGCTCAGTTGCAAGGCTGTGCTCGTGCTCAGAGCTGTCACTGGAAATATTGAATCCCAGTCAGGAATTTATCCTGTTCAACACCCTTCCACACAGTCCAACACAGATAAACACGTTCCAGTGGATCCAATTAATCTCCTAAGGGTTGCTTGGCCTTGCTAACAGCGTCTCTCTTGCCTTTTGCTGTCTTCTTTGGAACCAAAATGCACAAGCTCAATGGCTTATCTCTCAGCTTGCATCCTATTTCAGCAGCCAGGTCCAGCTGCGTCTGCAACCAGCCATGTGCTTTCAAAGGAGTAGCAACTGCTCCTGAGGGTAACAAGAAATGTAAGGAAATCCCTGGGCCAGGCTTGAGCACACTGGGAGAGGAGGAGAAACTGCTTCCCCAGCTGGGCACAGGAAAGTTCCCACAGTGTTTATTGAGAACACAGCATCCAAACCCACCAAACTGGAGTGAACACATTGCTGCAATTTCCCAGTAATACTCTCACTGTCCACTCCAGGGGTGTTATCTTCAAGGGATGTACCCTCAAAGATGAGCCAGAGACTCAGTAGGCAGCAAGGATGACACCACTCCTCTGGGAGGAGAGCACCTGCCTAGGTGGATGCAAACTCTGCTATGTCATTTGCTGTCAAGGACAGAGAGCGGTCTAATGGCCTAATCTTACATGTTAGATCCTCAAGAAATATTTTTAAGGCTAGTTTTTCTAAAATATTAATTGTGAGAGGATGGGAGGATATGAATTGGAGCTTGTATGGCACAAACAGGCTTGGGTATCAGAGAAAAGGTCTTGAGAGATTGGAATGAAGTTCAATATCATGATAGTGAGTATGGGAACTTTCAGCACATAGATGAGATTTATAAAAAGTAGCATGATACAGCAATGAAACTTCATAGAACCATAGAATATCCTGAGTTGGAAGGTACTCACTGAGACTATCAAAGTCCAACTCTTGGGCTGCCCAGGACATCCCAAGGATTACACCCTGTGCCTGAGAGCATTGTCCAAGTGCTTCTTGAACCCTGTCAGGCTGGTGCTGTGACCACAGCCCTGTGGAGCCTGTTCCAGTGCCCAACCACCNGAAGTTCAATATCATGATAGTGAGTATGGGAACTTTCAGCACATAGATGAGATTTATAAAAAGTAGCATGATACAGCAATGAAACTTCATAGAACCATAGAATATCCTGAGTTGGAAGGTACTCACTGAGACTATCAAAGTCCAACTCTTGGGCTGCCCAGGACATCCCAAGGATTACACCCTGTGCCTGAGAGCATTGTCCAAGTGCTTCTTGAACCCTGTCAGGCTGGTGCTGTGACCACAGCCCTGTGGAGCCTGTTCCAGTGCCCAACCACCCTCTGGGGGAAAAACCTTTTCCTTACAGCCAGCCTACACCTCCCCTGACACAGCTTCATGTCATTCCCTTTGACCTTATCACTGGTCACCAGAGAGGAGATTGGTGCCTGCCTCTCTGCTCCCCTCTTGAGGAAGCTGAAGACAACTATGAGACCACAATTTCCTGATCCCCTAGTAAAAATGTAAAGAAAAAAATTAAATTGCTATACAGACTTTGTGAACAAAGATCAGGACTACTTAGCAAGTCCTTGTTGTCTGGGAAGTAAAAAGACTTGTAGAAAAAAGGGAACTAGAATTATCTGTGATAGAAGCTTCCCCTGTAACGTTGTTAGGGTTTCTCAAATATTATTCTGTATGCCAATGACTTCGGCTATGATAGAGAAATCTCCTATAGCCTTTCTCTATGCCATATGTAATGTTATTAGCACAATCTACAAGGGTTCTTACCTTTCTACTTATACAAAATATTATGTTTTGATGAACTGAGATTCAAACTCAGTTTTAAAGAAAATAAAAAAAGATTTTGTATATTTTTATATAATATTCCAAACATGAAAAGAAAAAAAAAATTGTCAAAAAATTGTCCTTGGTGTTAGAATATTACGACAGGTTTTATGCTGATCTGATGTAAATCTTGACCCAATTTATAGTCTTACTTTTGACATAACATGAAATTCACATTGCAGAATCTGTTCAAATTATATTTGGCAAGATTGTTCCTGAAAATCTGAGGAAGACTGCAGCAAGAGCTAAAAATGAAATGAGTGAAGGAGTGCTCTGGTGACAATAAAGACACACTGCAGGGTCCCAAGAAGAATTAAAGGCCTGCCTCACACATAGCCTTAATCCAGTGTGCCTACACCACAGTCTTACACATAGCCTCAGCCTGGTGTAAGTGGTTACACACAGTCAGAGGTCAGCTGGAAACAGGCATTTGCACCTTTCACTTGTACCTAAAACAGAAGATGAGCTTGGAGGAATGGCAGGTTGGTGAAACCTCACTGATGTCTCATATAAGGCTTGAACTTTATGGGATTTCTGTCTAGAAACTCTCAGTGATCTCCAGTTTTAGGTCCTTTTGTCTTTCATAAATGCCTACTTGTATATTGGCACAAACTAGAGAATTAAACTAAACAAACCCCAAAATAACCTCAACAACCAAACAAAAAAAAAATCATTAACAGCAACAAAAAAAGAGGCTTATTTGCTTAAGTTTAGATGTTGCTTATACATGTTTCAGAAAGAGCAAGCAGTGTTTAGGCTTGGACAACTGAGAAAAGTAGAAGTGCCTGTGGTACATTAATCCTTGCTTTTCTTTCACACCTTCACATATGTGGGTTGGATTTCAAAATCCAGAGATAAAACTGACAAAACAACAAGTGTTAACCAATCACATAATATTCATTAAATTTGCAGGACATTATTTGATTCTAAAATCTCATGCAAAAATTTTGCCAATGTAGTTTAAATGACCTTCCTAAAGAAAAAAAAAAAAAAAAAGAGTTATTAAGATGGCACTATGATTAGTAGATTAGTAGGAATATTTATTTCTTAACTATTAATTTGAAGCCATTTGTATCAGGTTCTGTGGGAAAAGGATGAGGCCAAAACCAAACTCTTTACTGCCCTCAGTATTCGACATCTGTTTCCTGTGCAATTGCCAAAACCATTACCAGCATCATAAATGAACCCTGACATCAAAACTGCTTTTGTGAATGAAAATAGGATGAAACCAGAAAGTCATCAGCTGTTGAACTTCTGGCTGCTTTGAAACACAGACAGCAAGAATCCAGCTGTTTTCCAGATATTGAACAACTCTGCATGTGAAGGTACTCTGTGCACAGAGATCTTGTTGTGCTCCTTAGAGATTTTCTCAAGGTAGAATGGATCTTGGTCCTGCTGTATCTCACATATCAAAACAGGATCACACTGAAAAAGAGAATCTTAAGGAGCAGCCACTACCTGAATGCATGCTGCAATGGAGATGGGATATTCACAGACAGAAAAAGTAGGAAACCTTTTTTTTGTGATGATTTGTGAAGTGGGTAGCTGTAGCTGAATAAGACCAAGTTAAAAAGCAGGTATTTAAAATATCTAACAGAACGACTTGAATTTGTTTCAACAATATTGCACAGTTTTGCTAAAAGGAACCTGTTTTTAATTTTCTGTTACATGATCCTTGACATGACAGTATAAACTGCCATGGTTTTGGTTTTGGTCATGGCAGAAAAGCTGCATAGAGAGCCTCAATGGGATAGAGAAAGGGTGAAAGCAAAGCTAAAAAGAGCCCAATGCTAGAAGCAGATGGAGTTGCCTGAACACCCTTGTGATCATAGTTTGGTTAGATGTTACTGTCTTCTACTTACAAGAGTTATAGTAACATTAAGCCATGGAAAATCAGACTAACCTTAACTGTGGCCCCGGGAAAGAAAAGCCAGTTGCCAGTATCCACAGGATCCAGATTATCTTCTAGCACAACTTTTCTGTGAGCAGCATTTATGATCAGGACATTGTCCAATGCCCAACAGGCTTCATATACATCACCAGCATGAACATAATCCTGTTTCCACTGAAAATGGACGTTCTCTCCTTTAGCATCTTCAGGAAGGTACAAGATGTGGATGATTGTGCTGATGTTGGAAGGGGCACTGAAAAACAATGATAAGGAATTAGACCAATTTTAAGCCATAGTCAGGAACGCTTTTCCCTCAATTAACACATTCACTAGGTGTGACATGGTTGTGCTGACATCCCTTGTATGCTGATAAAGCTTCTGTGGAGATCAGAAAATACCTGCCTTGAGGCAGTCCCACTGTGCCAGGCAGTGCACACCCAGCCCAAACAGGCAGCCTGGCTTCAAAGAGAGTGCAAGCTAAGGCAATAAACAACAGATCAGTGAAGATGTTTGGAGAGCAGCAGGACAGAGCAGGACCACGTCCGTGCTCAGTGCTGGTCACAGAGGGTGACTGGGTATTGTCAGGTACCTTGCAGGTATGGCCAAAAGTAAATGTTAAGGAAGCTCATTACAAAAACAGGTCTCACAAAATTTGATTTTTGCTTCATCCAAGGAATCTGCTAACTTCTGATGTCTTGGTCTTTTAGGATTTGGATGGAGCAGAATGGTTGGAGAGAAAAGCTAGGAATTTTCTCTGACAAACGTGTCCTTCCAATCCCACACCCCTGCTTCCAGGATAATTCTGTGGATGGGGAGGGCCAGGTTGTCTTTCCTTCCATGTTCTGCTCCAAGAACAATACAGAAGAAACAATCCTCTCTTGCTGCTGAAAATGGAGAATGAGGGGTGGAGAGTCAGACCTGGAGCATTACTATTGGGCAATGATTAGGGCCTTGAGCTCTTCTTCAGAAAGCTGTGAAAGGATTGAGGTTCACCCTGAAGAAGTTGGGGATGCATGGGAGGCTGGAGGAGGTGACCTCCACTGACCAAAATGATATTTCAGACCATGTGACACCACTCTCAGTATATAAAGTGGGAGGAAGAAGGAGGGAGGGGAGATGTTTGGGGTGATGGTGTTTGTCCCCCAAGTCACCATCACATGTGATGGGGCCCTGCTCTCCTGGAGATTGTTGTGCACCTGCCTGCCCATGGGAAGCAGTGAACTAATTCCTTATTTTGCTTTGCTTGTCTGCAAGGATTTTGCTTTTCCTATTAAAGTGTCTTTATCTCAACCCACGAGTTCTCTGGCTTTTACCACTCCAGGTCTCTCCCCAGTCCTGCTGGTGAGAGTGTGTCTACATGGGGCTTGGCTGCTGGGTAGGGCTATACCTCAACAACCACCTAGCAAGTGAATCAGCTATATTCAAACCTCAGGCTGCAAGGAGTTACAAAACTGAGGTTTGCAAGATGTCAGCTAGTCAACGTTCTATCTGCCTTGGCTATGATGCTTTGAAGGGTGAATAGTTTGTCAGAGACAATCCAGAGCTTTTGGGGAAAAAGGGCAGCAATAACCTCCTTTTACAGCAGAAAATAGAGGAACTTCTCTTTTGAAAAAAAAGCAAAATGCAGTTACTGAAAAGCAAGTGCATTTGTCCCATATTCACACTCAGAATGTGCCCTGCACTTGCTAAACATTGTGTCTGTCACCCTGCAGTGCAGCGCTGCTCTAGGCGCTGCTGGAGCCCACGCACAGCACTCGCCTTCCCCGGGAAATCTCTGCCCTCCCTCCCAGAGCCCAGAGCTGACATCCCACTGAGAGAATACACCAGCTCCCCTCCACAGCTGCCTTCCTGCCCCATCTCCCCCACTGCTCCCTGGAGCTGCCTGTAGTGCTGTGAATCTGCTGAAGCACATTCGAATGAACACTGCAATTCAGATGAGAAACGAGCATCCTTCCATAATTCATCCTCTCCACTTCGCACGACATTGCTCTATTGACCTATTTTCTACTGTTGGCTCCAGCATCAAAGTTGAGGAAGGAGAGGTCACACTGCATGCACATTAACTTCAAAAAAATTTGGTCTCAAGGGCTTGTGTTTGCATCCTCATGACTCTTAAGTTTCCTGGCTTGCAGAGCTATGAGAGCGACTGAGCTGATGTTATGGACTAGGTGTGTAATTTTGCATCAGTGTGAGAAAAATAGAATGTATTGTGTGGTTACTCTGAGATAAGAATTAGCACCAATTGTTTTACTAAAATTGAACATAATTTATGTTTTTTTCAATGAAATTGTAGTCCCACTACCACAAGGACTTGGAAAATGAGATACTGAAATACACAACCTTGCAGGTAGAGTTTTGATTATTTGTCAGAAATTAAATACCCTTTTGCTCTTCAAATTACCTCAATGGACTGAAAATAGGCTCAAGCAAGTTACTTGTATAGCACTGACACTGAGGTAAAGCGGGAAGGCACACTGAGATGCTGTAAGTACATTACATATAAATAACAGCTTTTTCTTCCCCACTTGTATAATTATGTTTCTATGACGTTGCACAAAATGCCTTTCCTATTATTACTTAATAAAATATGCTCTCTTAGAAAAATCCATCTCTGACACTGGCTCTCTCTTTAAAGGTGTGGATATTGCGATGAAAAGATTTAAATTTTCCATTCATAATCCTTTGTGTTTTCATGTATGCCAGTTGGTTTAAAAGCAAGGCACTATTTGTCATAATCTTGTTATTACAAGAGTGTGTATTACAAGAGCCAAGTGTTCATCACAAACTATAAAATGTTTTTATTGAACATTTTACTCTACCAAAGTAGAAACTTGAAACATTATAAAATATAGCCCTTGCTGACATTAAAAATGGTGCTAAAATACAAAAAGTCATCAAAGTTTTGTTTTTTCAGGCACCTGAACTTGCTGGTTATTGGAGTTGCATTTTAAGTGTGAAGAGATTCTCTTCCTCACTTCTCACATACTCAATGGATGAATTTGTGATTTACCAAACCTAGTGGCAGTTCTGCAATTAGCCAGGAATTTCACCCCTCATCTTTTGTATGAACAAGGAGAACTGAAAAGTTAGCAAATAAAACAAGTTTTCAAAGAGCCAAGTTTAAACACCACCTGCTCAGCTGGAAAACACGAAAATTATTAAAAAGCTGTAACAAACCTAATTTTCTCCAGCTGAGTCCAATCTGCAGAACTGTTCTTACTGTAGGACACTGTGATGCTGGGATCTGAGTAACTAAAGCGACACGAACCCGATCCTGGGAAAGCAATAAAATGAGAAGTGTTACGACACAATGAAGCATAAATGATTCTCCAATAACCACAGTTGCTGACTGTGCCTTTGTCACCTTATCACTTCTCCCCATTTTAAAATGCTTTGATTGATGATGAAATTTCCTGTGATCTGTTGCTGAAAGTAAACACAAAATAATGCATGCTTTATGAGTCTGAAATAAAGTAGAAATGATAAATCACAGCAGTGCCATGTAATCTCTGCAAATTTCCCAGGGGAAGCCAAGTAAATTACTTAACACCCCCAACTGCAAGAAAAAACCCACCATCTAATGTTTAAACAAAACCTTCTTGTTAGAGAATAATCCACATAGCAAAATTCACAGGGAAAACAGTAAATTACTGTTTTTCATATTATTGCATAAATAAAAAAGTCTAGAAATAAAAATACAGTAAGTGAGAGGAAAATATATACAGAATTACTTGAGCCAAGAGCAAATGTGATTTAGGAATTTAAAAGAACAAAGATGTTACAAAATTAGTTATTTTAAGGTTGCCTGAAGGAAATTAAATTAAGAAATCATCCAATATACTCCCTAGATCCTATAATTAATAACAAACACTTGATGCTGATCTGGGAATCTCAGAACACTTTACAAAAATGAACTAATTAAGCCTTATGGCACCCCTGCAAGGTAGGGTGATATATTTACTTTTGATTTATAAAAGGGTGCCTTCTGGGTGCTGTCACAAAAGATGAGCTTAACAATTAATATATGGGGCAATCAAAATAACACAAAAACAAGACTGAGAAATTAATCCCAGAAAACATGATAAACAACCTGAGTTGTAATTAAACACACTAAAACCACTATTTTTCCTCAGACACCAGATAATTCATCCATCTCACAAATTCAATGCTCAGTGAAACAAACACATCCCAGCCTGTGCTCCAAAGATCAAAATTTCATAAGCACGTGCGAGTCAAAGCAGCAGACATCATGGACTTTCCATGTTTAAGAGAAGCAACTCTCAATTAAACAGCATCTCTGATGGCATCAGGATACTACTGAGTAGTATTGTATGTGCCACAAGTAGTATGTTATGTTTATGTGTGTCTCAGATACGTTCAATCACACTGAAAGTTGTGTAAATACATATTTTAATATATGTATAAATGTATATATACACTGCTGATGATAAAATACTATTATTTTCCAACCCAGGGTGCTTATTTTTGTAAAAAAATAAATGGCCTGATTAAAAAGGTGTTAACCACTTGTACAAGAGAACAACTTACACATTTTAATGGGAACATATGTCATTAAGCACAAAGCTTGCAGCCCCAGCTCCCCTGAGGCAGTTCACATTCACAGCTCTCAGCCCTACCGAACTGCTTTTCTACTCTGAGACACACATCACATACCTCTACAGGGGGAAAGCCACTCCAAAACATGGGATAAAGTCCTGTGTCTATCATTTTGTCTGATACATCAACTAGATTCCTGGAAATGATCCACAAAGTTTTCCTGTATCTTTCACTAATGTTAAATTGCAAATAGAGTAACAGATACTTCCGAGCCACTACAGCTGCATGTGGTATGTTCAGCTGGTCTGACACGTATTCTTGCTGTAAAGAGGCACAGAATAATTAATATTGCAAAGGCAGCAGGACTTTGAATTACCAGCCATGTATCCAAAATGACTACAAAGCAACTGTCTAGTTATATTTTACTGACAAGGCATTTTATTTCTATCATATTAAAACCAAATGATGTCAGGAAAAGCCTTTGCGTTTCATATTTGCCCATCTGCTGAGATGGTCTACTTTACTGAGTGACATCTGCTGTCACTTCCTACTTCTGTGGAATTTAGGAGTTCCAACCCTTAATCACATTTGTTCATTTTATTTTAGAGGAATTCAGTTCAAAAATCAGGGAACTGCAGCCAGTTTGATGTCTTTGGCCAGTCAGAGGCTGTGAGGTAAAACAGCAACATACTGAGTTTTATGTCAGACAGAAATTAAAAGAACATAAACAGTAAAAATAACCAGCAATATACACTTTATAACATGTACCATTCCAGTTAGTGTTAAAATGGACTTTTGGTACAGTGCTCTTAAAAAAAAGCTAAGTCGAAATATGCTGCTTAAAAAAGGGGAAAAGGCCAGATTTGCTGCACAATCAACATGAAAAATGTTGTCTGTTAGGTCTGAACACCCTCAACTATGCAATGAAGATCAAAGCTGCTGCTTAAAAGAAATGGGGCCACTCAGAAATGGCTTTGCAAGGTAGGTGTGATATTTCACTTCTGATACTGGAAAAAGAGCAGTGGAGACAATAAAAAAAAGGGGAGACAAATTCTGGGTTTTATTATTTTAACAAGCAGGGTGGATTGTATTAAGATTAAAGATAGGTTGGGAAAGTCCTCAAGCAGCAATTACCGGCTGTGATGACAAATGTTGTTTTTACCAGTGTTTAAACCCTCTTTTTTGTATGTTCTTGACTCAAAATCATAAGATCGTAAGATTATTTTTTATGTATCTATCTAATTCTGCAAAGCTCAAACTGACAAAAACAATTGAAAAGTATTGACCTGGTGCTTGAATCTTTTACAAACTAATACACATCCTAGTTTACATTAAGAATTTCTCCCCAAGAAAAGGGAGGAGGGTGAATATGCAATTGCACTACAGTACAGGGTTTGCTGAGATGGTCTTGCGAGCCACTGCCTTTCAATATAATTTTCAATATTACTTTCAATATTACTATTACTTAATAATATGGCTGTTAGTCCATATCACTGTTATTTCAGTAATCCTAAACTAGGATTATTTAAAATAGACATCTGCTTTTTGGATGTTTGCCTCTACCTCGACCAGCAAAGCTACATTCTGACTTTCTAAACAAATATGTGATCAGAACTCAAGCATAACACTGCAGGAATGGGGGCCAATCCAGCTTGGGAGGGAGGTGTCCTTCCCACTGCTCCCAGAGGTGGTAATAAACAGTTTGTCAGCTCTGAGCAGAGAAGCAGGGGCAGGATATCATGCCATAAATATTCACACCTTCCTGTCCTCTGAAGGAAAAGTTGTACATTAAACCTTTTGAATGAGATTAGATTCGGTTTGCTTTAAATCAGGAAAGCCCAGGGTTGAATTAGCCCTGAAAATGGGTAGCAATAACTGCACGATGATTACTGTAAACAAGTCTGTGTTAGCAAGCTACTGCATTAGAGAAAAAATGCTGTTTATTTCTTAAGATGAGTATGTCACAGCAAGATTGATGCCTTGGTGAGGTTATTGCTAGATCAATCTGGCTACGAGTTAGGATTATACTTTCAATATTAAGGGCTTGCATGTGTAATTATCTATTGGGAGCAAGGGGCACCCCAAACCATCCTCCAATCAGGAACAGCCGAATTTTTTCTTTACATATATACAAGGCAAGCTTGTCCTTGTGTTTCAGGAACAAAGTATTTTTTCCCTTTGGAGTTATTTTACTCCTTTTGATAGACTTTCATCTGATGTTCACAGACTTTCAAAACTTACAGAGAAAAGCTAGAGTAGAGACAACCTTCATGGATTTAATTTTAAATGAGACATTTGAAGCTCAGACAGCAATTTTGTCTGTTATCAAAAATTATGATCAGCTTCTGTTACAAAACCCAGCCATTTCCATATAGTGAATATTCTGAAACACTAATTTATTTGGCTGGTGCTTTACATATTTGGATTTTTTCTGAAGCCAAATTTCAATAAAAGAAAATTTTCTCAGAGTTGAGTCCAGGCACTGATGCTAATAGAAGAGGGTTTTGACTGGCAGAGTATGGGATTGCTAAACATGTTCTGACAAATGCTTTGTTAATTCTGCTTAGCTAAACAGGAAAGAATAGAGAAGTGAAACAAAAATATGTTTCTCAATTGTTTTGCTGCTGACTAGCACTGACCACTCTTAGCATGTCCAACTGAAACAATCATGTTTGTCTTTTTAAATTTTAGGTCTTCTTAAGCTGATTTTGGCCATCTTAAGTAGTGGTGAATATTTTACCCACCTTATTTTTTAAATTTCGTGTAGGTAGCAGTACTAAGAGCATAGTATCTCAGGAGAGATGTTATGAAGGCACCACATATCAGCTGTTTGTATCCAGGTATTCAGTTATTTGTACCCAGGCTGACAATGGCAGCAATTAATTCTCACTACGGCTTTGCCTCCAACCGTGTCAGATTTACAGAAACCCAAGTCTTACAGCTGTTGGTCTCTGAGATTTCTTAACAACATTGATCAGAAGCTGGTGTTTTGCTGAGATAAAACTGGGTGCCATCTGCAAGGGAAGCAATATTTTGCTCCTTACAGAGTGTGACGTCCTCTGCCTCTTGACAACCTCTTGATAGTTCCTGCGAGTGCTTCCGTGGATAAGCAGATGAGATAACTAATGCTGGCTTTAAGGAGAATGCCTTTAATGGGGACTGCACAAAAATTGTGCAGAAGGCTTCAAATTGTGTCCTGAATGCAGTCTGAAAAACAAAAGGGAAGAATCCCTTTTTTCTAATGCTACAAGATTACTTTTATTAATTTTGTCAATGCGATAAGTAATGATTAGTGTTTGCTAAGGATTATAATTTTGTGATATCACTTGAATTAAGCCAAGCTGGATAATATAAATTACTACTGGTCAAATCTGGCTGGCTTGCTAATAGTTTTTTCCAGAGCAATTAACCATATAGTTTGGTATAATGAATGGTCCATGGGTTCTGATATTTTTTAGGTGTATGTTTATGCTGGCTTTTGATCAAGAAGAAAATTGTTTTAACCGTTTTTAAATATAGAATATTTAGTGCTGGATATACAAGATGCACTGGTACAAAAATATTCACTGCACTGTTTATTCCATTCTGCTTCTGAAAACTTTCTCAAGAGAAGGTCACAAGAGCATTTTGATTTTTCTTTGAAGTCATAACTTTGAATTTAGTTACAAATGTGATTTTTAATTATGACATTTTAGATCTTCAGACTTTTAAAACAGCTTTTCCTTTTTTATAGAGTGAAATCAGAATACAAAGAGGTATTTTGCGTGTAAAAAATATTCAAACTTAAAACTGCAAGAACTGCATTGTATTTTGTAATCATAGTCTATATGTTCAAGGAAAAAAGTATTTTTATTGCTGGCTGATTTTCTTTCCCTCGTGGGAAAAGGATTTTGACTGTCTGTACTCTTGTATGTGTCCTGGTAAAAAATCTGAAATAAATATCTGGCACTAGAAAAAAAATGCCAATGGTTTTTGCCTTTCATAAAAATCAGATCTACTTTAGCATTACTGAGAATTATGAATTTTATAATATAAAGTCTCAGCGATTTATTTTCTGCAGGTTTCTGAGAGCAGCTAATTTTTGTTCCCCTGGCAGATTTAGGCTGTTGTTCCATTTCAGAAATGCTGGGTCGTTATTTACATCTAAATAAAATTAAAGGGTTAACGAGCAGGCTAAAAGCCATCACTGTAAAATTGCAGAAGATGAGGAGAATAATTAGGACTTCATCAATGAAGCCCTGAAAGTTAATCTGAGGCTAAATCCTAGGATGATGGGGCTCTGAGCAGGCTGTCCTTGCCCAGGGTGTGATCCCAGTTGGAGCATGGAGCAGGTGATCACCCACGGGTCCCTTCTCATCCACCTCCTGCCAGGATTCCCAATAACAGCAAATGTACTTTTCATGAATTAATGCAGCTAATTTCCTCTAGATGAGAAGTCTGAGGAAATACTTATCTGCTTCAACTTCCTCTTAGTCTATTTATATTCAGAGTTCTGATGTGCTTCCTGTGCTCACACAAATTTGTTCTCTTCTAATGAACAAGCTCAGATCACAATTCATATTGCTTTTTGTGCTGAGAACGTTAAGGAGAGAAAAATAAGCCAAGAAGAAAACTGTCTTCCCCTCATGACAGTGTCCAACTTATTCTGATGTAAAGCTATTTATAGTGTCTCTTTCTGAGATACAGCCAGCAGGTATGTGCTTGGGTAATAAGTCTGTTGCCAAATAAATAATTACATGATGCTAAATTAAACCACGCTCTTAAGTGCACCAACATCACATAACAAAACACCTTGCTGGAGACAAAGTGAGCAAACTTGCTTTGACCTGGCTGAAATGGACACCCAGGAACTGCAGCTACTGAAACAATAGCACCATTAATGCTCCCAAAATACTTGCAGTTGCTCTTGGATGTCTGACAAAACCCCTGTGTTCAGAAAATATTTTTCTACTGGGGTACCCACATTCTACAGGTCAACATTATTGCCATTAAATAGTCAATGTCAAATTATGTGGAGGTCCTCTAAGTGAGAGGGTGACCTCCCAATGAAGCTGGGCAAAATGTAAATGATACCATGAGAAAGCAGCTCAGTAGTACACTAACACATATCAGTAAATAGAGAGAGATGCTTCGTATAGCTGTGTTTAGCAGCCAGGGTCAGCTGTGAAGGTTTATAATCAAGAAAATGAGCACCATAAGGTGCTGGTAAAGGTATTAAAATACTGCAGGAAAATACATGAAATTTTTTTGAGATCTCTACAGACAGTCCATTCTAGAGAGGCAGTAGGAAATACACATAGGTCCCAAGAGCTGCTGTGTAAAAGGAGCTATCTTGAACATGTGCAGATATGAAAGTCTTTTCCCTGGGTGCTTCAGTGAAATTCTCTGGCACCAAGAAAATCTGGGAAATAATTTTTCTCAAGCCAATTCTGCACTGAGGTGTCTCTTTTCTGAAACCCAGTAAAACTGAGTTGCCTCCCTTTAAATGTATATGCAGGTAGATAATAATTAGCTTGGTAAAAATTGGTTTTTGTTAATTCCTGATGGACTTTATTTTTATGTGCTTTTACTTTTCAGTCCCTCACCCACTGGAGGAACAACCAGCACTTTTTACTGAGCTGAAGGCTTCTCAGTTCCCCCCCTGGGAACTACGGATGCTTTGTTGTTTAATTCAAAAATTGACCTTTTTAATCATACAAAAGTGTTATCCTCATACAATGATATAAGCAGGATTAAGATGAGCCTGTCTGTAATCCAGCATCTATTATTTGCAATGACCAATTCCATAATGGCCCCCGTTTGACTGTGAGGTGGTGGCACAGCCACCTGCCCTGGATCTGAATCCTGAGGCTCTTTATCTTTCCTGCTTTTCTCCATGTAGTAAATCTTTAACGCTCACATTTTAATTCCCAACAGTGACTGAGAAGCCCTGGTACAGAAGTAATAAAGACAATATTTCATTGTAACCTTGGGCTAGCCAAAACAACACAAATCATTTTGCCACAAGGCCATTAAAATGTCTTTCAAATACAGCATCAACTTTAAACCCTGGTTTCAATCTAGATATTACCTAGGCAGCCCCTCTTGTAAAATCCAGTGAAATCAATAAACACCACCTAATATTTCCACATGCTATGTGAAGAGTACTTGATATTACTTACTTATCTTATTCTTTCACATTAGATGTAATGTATAACCTATGCATCAACAAAAAGAGCTTTTCCACCAGGAAAGGAAGATTAGTAGGTTTCATGTCAGACAATAGCAAATGGCAATTTGGGTAGCCAATTAAAAAAAAAAATATATAACATTGTTTTACTGGGGGGAAATGGGAAATGAAGCCAGCAGAAGAAACACAGAATGGTGAATGACACCAATTTTGGTATTGAGTTATGTTATACTAAATTCTCAAGCTTTTCCCAAATATATAGGAAAGAAATTAGGACAAAACAACCTGAGGGTTCGAATATTTTTAATACTATGATCTTGTTGCTTAGAAGGGAAGGAATCTATCTCTAGTAACAATGAATCTGTGGCCACCAGAACTGCCCTTCCCTACTGGTACCATTATCAACACAACTGTATGGATGTGCCATGCCTGTACAGGATACCTGGTGCTTCCTGGAAAGCACTGGAGAAAGAAATTTGTGTGGCTGAGGGAAATCATCCATGCAGATGACTAAAGCAAAGGAGGTGGCTCAACATGCCCAAAACATTTGGCACCACAGCTTCCTCTATGAGGTTTTTTTGTGTTCAGCTAACAAGATAGTGATGAATTTACAAGATCGAGTGCTCCTCCATGCTAAATTCAGAAGGGATTTATTTTTCACTTTGGTATTTCTCTAGACATGTGTGAGTGAATTTTCCTAGCAAACCTGAAGGAAATCTCCATCCAGTTCTGCTGAGTCTATCTCAGAAAATGCTATTACAGCATTTGTCAGACATCCAATAGCTCCTGCAAATTGTAAAAAATGACTAAACAAAACCAGAAATTAAGAGAAAATTATCAGGAGTGGTTCCTTTCAGCCAAAGCAAAGACCTACATAGCAAAACATGTTTGGAAATGTTCTATCGAATGGTCTGAATTCAAACAGCAGAGAAACACTACTGTCACTATAACAGCTGCCACCAGATCTGAATTAAATCATGATAAGAACATAAATTAAAAATGTCTTCAGACTGTTACATGGGGCCAAATGCAGTCATCACTGTTCTCATGGCTGAGCCAAAGTGGAATTGGGGTATTTCTGGTGGGAAGCAGAAGGGATCATCATCCCATGCACATCTCTGCAGAGCCCTCCAGATGCTGCTCTAGGGAACAGCCCAGCAGTGAGAGACTGCTCTTTCCTCCACAGAAATACATGGAGCTCAGTGATCAGCTGCACTGTTTGTTTTTGTAAGATTATTTTTTGTTCATCATGATCTTCTGTTTGCTGAGGTTAATAGAGAAGTAAATGTGAGTTCTGAAGCACAGAATCCTACCAGGTAAAGACTAATCCAAAGGGTACATTCAACAATTCTAATAATGATGCTGATTATAAATACTACTACTACTACTACTACTAATAATAATAGTAATCTGTAGATTGATCACACATCAAGGTAAAATATTATTTCTATTATCTACATAATCAAAGAAATTTTAAAATTTAATTCTGCAAGACTGCACTGGCAACAAAGGCAAATTGCCACTACAAATAATAAGTGGAATAAATAAGCCTGAAAAAAAATTGCATTTTACTTTGTAAAGATGAACACTATCCATGCTTTTTCTTCAACAACCATCACCAAGACCATTATGCAATGGATTTTTCTGAGTAAAACAGCTTTCACATAGATCCTAGTGATCTTGGTAGTTCAGGGAGAGAAATAAAGTCTGCTGATTCACTAACCTGATGTCTTAGGGTGTAGCAGGACATGACATGAAAATCCTTTTGGAATCATTATGTCAAAGATCTGCATCCAAATCAGTGACCCTTACTCATATACTAATTGAAAGCAATCAATAGCAGATTTTAAATAGTTTTCTAAATTACAGTTACAGAGGACTGTGAAATCAGCACCATTTAAAACAGACTGTAAATAAACTAAGCAACATAGAAATCCTTGGTATGCACATTGCACATACACCTCACCACCTAAAAAACATGACAGTATATATGTAAAGTCATCACAGGTAATACAATTACTCTGCAGCTAAGTACAGCTGATGGTCTGATGGATTTTAAAAGCTCAGGAAATTTGAAGTGAAGACAGGGGTGATTACTCAACCAGAAAATGAAGTTGCAAGAGTGAAAATTGTGTTGAACAAGATTGGAGAAATCATTACTTCTGTTACTGGTTTAAGTGATTATACTGTAAGATTGTCAATGAAATATTTATGCATCTAAAAGCAGAGAGTTTGGCATTTTATTTTCTTTGGAGGAAGATAGAAAATGGGGAAAAAATGGGTACTATAGAATGAAGATCACCCATAGCAACATCTCTGCACCCTGAATTACCAAAAAGTCCTGAATAGTTGAATATCAATAGTAATATTTCTTAATAATATTTTCACCATATTAAAACCAGTAGGTACACACATTTACCCTTACTATAGGGTTCCATTAGAAAGATACTAAGGGACATTGACAAACTGCTGTCAGGTATTGTTAGTGATTGTAATAAATTAATTTAATACATGTGGAACCCTCTATGGAATACTTGTTAAATGGTGTAATCAACAACTGGTCAAATAATTTGGAACAATGGAAGGTGCAATAGCAATAGATGGCAGAGAAGTGACTGGATGATGTTAAAGAAGCTAATAACAAACTGTAGCTCTTGGTCAGCCCTGAAATAGTTGGGTGGATGATCATTGTAGGTCCCTTACACCGAAGATGTCTCTATTCTATGCTATTCTATTCTATTCTATTCTATTCTATTCTATTCTATTCTATTCTATTCTATCCTATCCTATCCTATCCTATCCTATCCTATCCTATCCTATCCTATCCTATCCCAGAAGCAGCAGGAGAAAAGGGCAATTTTTAATCTACAAGTAAGGTCCAAATGCTTGTGGTTCTAGAGCAGTGAGCAAATCACAACATGAGTGACCCATCTTCTGGATAATATCTACTGGGATTTTCCTGAGAGGACAAACAGAGGCCATCTGGCAAAATCACAAAGAACTCTCACAGATTAAAGCCTGATACTAAAACCTAACTGAAAACTGTTTTAACTGAAGGTAGATGTGCTAGATTTGATTAATGTCAAGTCTTTTCTTTAGCAACAGCTAAGGCATTAAGCATATGATCCATGCATTGAAGATGCCTAAAGAATTTCCAGTGTCAAGACCTGACTGCCTTTAGGCACTGAAGATCACCTTTGCTCATGCATCTCCAAGTCTTTGATATTAACAGCAAATAATGCTCTCAGAGAGCAGCCCCTTCCTTGCCAGCTCAATGGTATTCTCAGGGTCCACCAAAAGTTTGGAGACAGGCTTTATTATTTTATTTATTGCAGGAAAAGTATTTTGAATCATATGAGATTCTTGTAAGAGGTTTCATTTGTCAAGATAAGCAAATACACCAATATTACACATATGAAGTGACCATAAGTCAGGTCACTCATAATCAGTTAGGGAAAGATGGTTTATGATAACAAACAACTTTTAAATACTGCAGGTCACGTATTTGCCATACAAAGGTAGTTTTGAAGGGGACTGAAAATAAAGATTAATGGTTGACTCAAAGTAAAAGCTGACAGATTAGGAAACCCAACTTTTGCAAAAGTTTGTTGCAGTAATATTTTTGGAAGGGAGAGGCCAAGTCCAAGTTTTATATTCAAATAAAGCAAAAAAAAAAAAAAAAATCAACCAGTGTCTATTTCTTTGTTTGCAAGACTAATGCCTTGATCCTTAAGAATCAGAGTGGAAGTGCCAAATGTTTGTAATATTTGAAGGTGTATTCCTTCTGAGAAGATAAAAAACCCCTTCCCCCATAAATCAATTTTAGTTTAATGTAAAATAGTAGGGGGGTTAGATTCTTTTAGAAAATTTGGGAGGAAGAATTGCTAATTTGCTCTATTAATGACAGACGATCCTTGTGACAATGGCATGAAAGTTGAAGGGAAAGCAATTTTAAAATAGGATTGTGCTCTACAAACATTATGTATTTATCCAGTATATGATACTGACAAAGGCATCCTCTTTTCAGAGGAATGTGAAGGAATTTTAATAACAAAGCTGAAAAGTGGGAGGTTTCCTTATGAAGTTATTCCCATTTTCAAATATTGTTAAACAGCCAGAAATTATCTACTAATACTAAGACATAAGGAGAGAGCCAAGAGCAGTTTTTCCAGGCAGTATTTTCCATTAACAATTTTCACGTTTTTCACACATGGCTCCAGGGAGCACCTGCCCTGGAGGCCAGGCTGAGTGCTGATGCTCACCACAGCATCCTCAGCTGCAGCAGGGGCCCTGCAGAGGAGGGAGGGATGGGCTGAGCTCAGTGCTGCCCACGCAGAGCACACACACACACACACACACACACACACACACACACACA